>CM074972.1:4475156-4485913 GCA_037577455.1 Pangasius macronema
GCCAAGATTCATCAGGGTTAAAATTGTGAAAGAATGGCTCGGAGAGCATAAAGAATCATTTTCACACATGAATTGGCACCTCTGAGTCCTGACCTTAACCCCAGTGAAAGTCTTTGGGACGTGCTGGAGGAGACTTTAGAGTGCTCACCTCTTTCATTGTCAGTACAAGATCTTGACAAAAAACTGATGCACCGCTTGATAGAAATAACATCATAACACTGCCTATTAAAATCTAAACTTTTTTTTTTTTTTTTTTTTTTTGGCCAGGCAGTGTATGTATGGTCCTCTGTATGTATGTGTGTGTGTGTGTGTGTGTAATATATATATATATATATAAAATTTGTTCCTTGTATAGATTGGATAAATAGCTGTAATAAGTAGCTATAATATGATAGCTACCACAGTTTAGATTTGTACTCACTATAACAGTATTTTTATTTACAAGCATGGTAATTATATTATATATGTTATAAGGTTTACATTTATGTACTTTAAAAATGTGCAGTAGGAACCAACATACGTACTCAGAATCAACAAGATTATGTAATTTTTTTTGTATGACTAGAATGTCTCCTTTGCATCACTGTATGAGTGTTAATTTGTAATATTCAACAATGTGACAATTAACAAGGAAAATTTATACTGATTTTTATATTGTATACATAAATAAACCTTCCTCCAAAAAATAGAGAAAATTAGTTCTTTAAAGTTGAGTTAGCACAAATTAAAAATATTTAGTTATCTTTTCAGTCCTGGTTTTTGGCCTGAGTTTGTTGGAAATTATGCAGAATCCTAAAAATTAATTGGTAAAAAGCAATAGCATAATTAATTTACCAGTTTTTATTATCCAACACAAGAATAAGGAAGAGAATTAAAAGGAATAATAAGAGCACATCAGTGTAGCTCCATAATGAAATGCTGATGTATATAAATTAAACCACCACTGGTGAAGTACAGCTAACACCCAGAATGATTTATGGTTTTTTGATAGCCTGAAGATTGAGAGATCACATCATAGTTTTTAACTGTCAGTTTAACCATTTTTCCATCTTCTGTCTACTTTGATATTCCATTACATCTCTATTACAATGAGGTATGAAAAGCTTTCTAAATCAATACATCTGTGCTCATACGCACTGCTAACTGCTTTTTCAAATGCATCTGGATTCACGTCTTGGCTCAGGACACTTCCACAGAGCATTATGATTCTGGACACATCCTGCTAAAGTGCTTTGTGTCCCTTTTATTTCATCTTTTGCCTTGAAAGAGCCTCGCATCTCTTTCCGTATCAGTGACTGCGCTCTCGCTATACTCTGGCTGCAAAATGGCTCATCACTGGAAAGGCAGTCACATTCCATAATGCAACACACATCCCTTTTGTGATGGAAAAGTCCATCAGTGTGCACTACAGTCAGAAACTCAACACACACAGATCTGAGATCATCGAACGCCGACTCCTCTGAACCCTCGTTTATATGAGGCGGAAAAGTTATTGTGCTCCCCGACTGGTTTCTATAGCAACCCCTTCATACCCCCCCCCCCCCCCAACTCTCATTCTCTCTCCACAATATATTCTGTGGACAAAAGGTACCAAAATTGTGTGAAACTGATTAGGATGAGAGAGAACAGCATTAATAGAAACCAAATAGGCTGACAGACCTATAGTTCAGAATTATTGGCACCCTTCATGAGGGGTGGGGATTTATAACCCTTGACCATTTATTTTCTGTGACCGTGCATGAAATTTATTTTTATTTATTATTTTAGTGACCGTGGCAAGCAACATTTTAATTTCGAATGATTCTTCAGACCAAAGCTTTGGCGACTGTGGTTCTTCAGTTCCTCACTCACGTCTTTAGTTCATACCTGCAATTAGTTCCCATTTACTGTTTGAAGAAAAACTTCTAACCGTGGTTTCATCTTATTCTGTCTCATGCAACCTTTCATTAAATGTGTATAGAGACACTTATGAAGAAAAATAAAGCTGGAAAGGAAGTAGCAGAGATTGGTGGTCCCTCTGGTGAGTGGACAGAGCAAGTACATTTAGCTTGCTTTGCTAATCTGTCAGCAAAACTACTACAAAGCCTAGCATATTGCGTAATGTTTCACACTGATTAGTGATTAGTATTTAAATTGTTTAACTACTTAGCTTGGATCTACTACTATAGCTTCGTACAGCTAATTCTCATTCTCATTGGAACTTGTATATTAAACATTTTAAACCCCTAAAGAATGTTTAAAATAGTTTTTAATTAATGGGGAAAAACCTCTTTTAATTCTACTCTAACTCTATTGTTGCTTTTGTCTAAATATACACATGATAGGGTTGCTGCTGCATGTCTCAGATTTTGTTCATTAATTTTTTTTAATTTGTTGCTTATGACCTAAACCAAAGTCTATAAAGTGTTTTGGCTGAATTCTAACATCAAGTTTCTTCACTCCGCTGAAAAATATCATTTTCTAATTAAAAAAAAGTTTTAGATGGGAAGCCGTGTTTAGGATTAACATTAACTCCAGAAATAATATTCCCAGCCACATGAAG
Source organism: Pangasius macronema (assembly GCA_037577455.1). Lineage (NCBI taxonomy): Eukaryota > Metazoa > Chordata > Actinopteri > Siluriformes > Pangasiidae > Pangasius > Pangasius macronema. Next base: position 4,477,699 of record CM074972.1, read on the forward strand.
TTTGTGTCAGTGCTCAGGAGGTCACCACAGGAGGTCAGTTTTATTTCCTTATGGGGTCTTTAAAATGGCAAAAAAATTGCAACATTTCCAAACATGAGTGACATTAGGGGCTTATCGACCCCACTTTAATAGAGGCAGATGCTAAAAGTCACAGTTTGTCCTTAAACTACTATTTTTCATTGCCTTTGTGTCAAAGTCTGAACAACCAGTAGGATTCAAGATATGGATCAAATTTGTGCCATTTTGACACCCAGACGATGTTGATTCACTAGTAGAATCTAGAAGTATGGTAATGTGTTNGTTGCAACGTCCTTCCAATGTCCTTCCATGTTGTCTTCATATTCAAGCTTTACAAGCTATCAGCCCATGTTTGCGGAAAAAAACTTCTGTACCCATTTACATAAAATGTACATAGATGTATGACTTTATAAAGTGCTACATATTTAAATGTTTTGATTTAATTTGTCAGCAACCTTCATTTATTTGAATTATAAAAAACACAGTTCAATCTCAGAAATTACAAGTTATAAAAAAAAAAAAATTATTCAATAAGATCTTACATAGGCTTAAATATTAGAAAATAATACTGCTGATATGTGCCATGTAGAGTGTTAATGAATTATGATTGTGTGCAAGGAAATTCTCAAAGGCTAGTTCAATATCTCTGAGCATGAAGGTATATTTAAATGTTATAAATTAACTTAAGTGGGGGAAAAAAATTAGGAAAACTACACAGACTTTAACAGACTTGCCATACGGCAGCCATAATACCAACTTCTGCTAATGTTAGCCTTATGCTAAAGTTTAATCTTTCACCAGACTGCACGCGAGCATGCATACGCCCCGATTTATTTACCCACAAACCACTTAAGCAGCACATTAGCAAGGGCTGGGTGCAGGGTGCTAAAGGGTTAGTGACTGTGGAACTAATTTGATCTGGCTGAGTGGAGCAACAACAAGCGGCAGTTCATCCTGTGATTGCTTGTTAGCACTCCTCTGCTGCTGCAGGGTGAAAATATTAATTATCGTTTGTCTGAGTTAATTTTGTCAGAGCAGCCACAGAACCGCTGAACTCGTTTCCATACCAGGCATTTTCTCCTGCTGGAGCGGCTAATTAAATCTCAAAGAGGAAAGATTTCAAATGTAAGTTAAGAAAAAAGAAAAAAGAAAAAAAAGGGTGTGTGTGTTTGTGACTGAGGCGTGTACAGGGTGAGAAAAGAGGAGCAGCTCCTCTGAGGGACTTTTACTTTTGTACGATTTGTCAAATTTGTCAAATAATGATCCTGTGATCTTATAACACTAATTCCGGACATACTGCATATGTTGGCATTGTCATGTGACTTACCATATCAAATAACTGAAAAACGTACAGAGCACACCAGATTAGATCACCTGCAACTGTTTTTTTCTTGTTTAAACCTTCAAATAGTAAAAAATTTACTTAGGTGTTGTTAAACAAGTACAGTTTAACCACAAGGAACAACTTTTAATACCTAAAGTACTTGCACTTAAAAAGAGCCAACCTGCCCCTTCAAAATGAAAATGCCTTCCATTTTTATTCTGAGTGATCCATACTGCAGAATCTCGGTGGAAGCAGTAGGTCATCTGGGTATTTCTCGCCTTCTGTTTTATGAATACTGAGAATTCGGATACTACTCCTCTGGTGTACTGCTTTTCGCCTACTGTATAGTAGGATAGTGGGGATATTTGGATGCAGTACAGCTTTTTATATTTGTGAGTAATCTGCAGGTTCAGAGACATCCACTGCAAGCTGTTCTTCTCCTTGAGTAAAAATAAGCCAATGTTTAAACTGCTTATATAAATAAATAACTGTTACATTAAAGAAAACAGCTGTTTGCAAATCCGAAAACAGAGAGGTGATGTTAGAAGAGCACAATTCCTTGCTTGTTTTGCACTCAATTTATGAGGCTAATGTAGCTAAGGAGTGAAGGAATCTTGCAACCTCCTACCAGCTATCTTCTAAATTACTTCTAAAACATATAACTCCACCTTCAAACTTTAGGCCACTCCTCCTGCTGCTGGTATGGAGTAACATCAACCTGTGTTAGAAAGAAAGCACTGTGCTGAGAAAGAAAGAGATTTGGATTCAGGACTGTTGTGTTTGCAAAGGAGTCGACTCTTGCTCTAGAATTTTCTCAAACTTCACCAAACTGCCCTACCGAAGCATGCATTTATAAATCTTTGTTTAAGAAAATACTGCAAATATTTTGAGCTATTTTGTTTGCTTTATTATTGTAAAGTTGTTTTTAGCATGAAAGTATCAGTAGACTATTTTGATGGGCAAAAGAAGCAAATTTCAGCCCTCAAACATGTCTCGACTGACTACATTTGCAGTACAGGGATGCACCGTGTGTGTCTAAATCTTTTGGCTGCTGTTAAAATGTTGTTTAAGTGTAAATATTACAGTAGTATTGATATACAATCTAAAAAAAAACAACCTAGATAGCCAGAAGAGCGAATATAAAATGAGGGAGCGAGAGAATATAAAATGATTAGTATCCCCTCTGAAAGATGTCTGAGTAACTAAGAGGACAAAGACATTTCAGAAGTTTCACTCATTCCTATTTGCATTGTTTTTGTTCATTAAACTGAAAGATTTAGAATCTCCCTAAATTAACATGTAACTATCAGTAAAATAAGACACTTTAAACTTACTTGTGACTAATAAAGGTCAGTAAAATTAAACACTTTCTAACACNCAAAGCAAATTAAGTTTTTTAATCTTAAAATACCCACATTGTTTAATTGATGTTAATACGTATTAAAACTAATCAGGTTACTAAAAAGCTGATTAGTGTGTTATTGTGATAATGGATTTATATCGTTTCATATCCTGTGTTGTTTTTTTTCCCCCCCATTTTGTGTGTTCAAAAGTCTGTAGCTTCATCGCTAGGCTAATCTCAACTCCTTGGACAATAATATTGGGAAAAAATATTATTTGGCATTAATCTTAAACTGCTCTCTCAGCTCAAAAATCACACTGAGAGGGATCACTGAGGCTGAAAGGAGGTGATAATTTGTCAGTGTGTCAGTGTCAGTTCGATATCATGTCATGGTTTTCAAAGCGGTCGTCAGCAATTGGCATATAATGCACATATAACAGCACAGGAACAGTACTCTCACTCCCATCTGCTTTCAGTTTTAGGTTTGCTGATATGCTAAAGCTGATGATATTTACATTTTCTTTAACATGTGGCTTGATTTGCACTTCCACTCTGAACGTAGTTCACTAAATCTTACCGTGTATGTGTGTGTGGATAAAAAGGCCTCCTCTAATGGCACTTGAGCCACAACACCCTTGACAACCTGAAAATAAGCTCATTAAGCAAAAACACTTAAACATGCAATTATGTACTTAGTCCGTGTGAGCCACCAGCAACGAACACACAGAGAAACAGAAATAATGTTAATGTGTGTGAGTAAATGTTGGTGCTTGATGGTAAATTTGGGTGTTTGAAGGTAAAAGTTTGGTATTTGATGGTAAATGTGGGGTTTGGAAAGTGAGTGTTGGTGTTCAAGGAGAATTATTGGTGTTTGTTGCCAAAAGTTGATGTTTGTTGGTACGTGTTGATGTTTGAAGAGAAAGCTGGTGTTTAATGGTTAACATGGGTGTTGATGATGAATGTGGGTATTTGATGGTGAATGATGTTTTAAGGTGAATGTTGGTGTTTGTTAATGATGGTTTTTGATGAGAAAGCTGGTGTTTAAAGGAGAGTTTTGGTGTTTGATGGATGTTGGTGTTTGTTGGTGTTTGATGGTTAATGCTGATGTTTTAATAGAAAGCTAGGGTTTAATGGAGAATGTTGTTTGTTGATATGCAGGTGTTTGATGGTGAATATTGGGGTTTTAAAGGTGAATGCTGGTGTTGGTTAATGATGTTTTTCGATGAGAAAGCTGGTGTTTAAAAAATAATATTGTTGTTTGATGGTGAATGTTGATGTTTTGTGATGAATGTTAGTGTTTGATGGAGTTGATTTGTGATTTGATAGGTTATTTCTGTCTTTAATATTTGGCCCACAAAATAAAGGGAAAAAAAAGGGTAAACGTTGGATTTTAAACATAATATGCATTTTTGATAGCGATTGTTGGTGTTTAAATGGGAATATTGGGGTTTATTGGCAAAAGTTGTTGTTTGCTGGCAAATATTGATGTCTGAAAAGAAAGTTGGTGTTTAATGGAGAACTGTTATTGTTTGGTGGTAAATGTGGGTGTTTAATGGTTAGTATTGGCGTTTAGAGTAGAATGTTGGTGTTTGTTAAATGACCGTGTTTAAAGAGAAAGCTGATGTTTAAAGGAGAGTGTTGTTTTATGGATGTTGGTATTTGTTAGAGAATGTTGGTTTTTGATGTAGGTGTTTTTCCAAAAGATAGTCCCTCAGTTATTGTTGTGATGGTTTAGTCTAAAATCTCCAAATGGTTTAGTCCAAAATCTCCCATAGGTGTTTGACTGGGTTGAGATATGGTTTATCTGAAGGCCACAGCATATGATTTACATCATTTACATCATCTACATCAGACCATTCAGTGACCCTCAAATACAGACGGTGCATCATCTTTTTATAAGCTTTTTATAATCTGTTGCTGTTCATTTCAGGGTCATATTTGCTGTGAGATACAGTACTTATGAGTAGCATTTACAAGATTTACATTAGCGACAGGTTGAAAAGTATTACTCAGAAGTGGACTTCTTTAAATGCGGTTAAATAGATGGCTTTATGTTGAGAGCATCTTAAATGAATGCTACTATGACAGTTTTATTTCCCATATGATAACTGATTTTATCACTGCTCTTTTGTTAGTGGGAGTAGTGGTCCAGTCAACAAGTATGCACTAGCCACACACAAACACACACATGATGCGACAGATGGCCCTGTAACTGTCCTGGCTCTTCAGGGTCACTCTTTGTGACCTCTAACCTTTAGCACTGAAGTCAGAGCTCATGATTTCCCCTGAGTCCCATGTCTGACAGCAGTATGTGTTTCCTTTCCGTCAGCCCTTCATTTATTGCTGTTTTAATGGTGTAATCGTGTAAACACAGACATAAAACAGACTTCCCTTGTGACAGGGTAATCGTAAGAGAGGGAAATGCTTTACTGTTAGCTTCTAAAACTAGCCTGTTCCCTATAACAAGCTCTCTCTATGCTACCATGTTTCCTCTAAAACTAGCATGCTAGCACCATCAATCCACCATTAGCAAACTCTCTTTACACTGCTAGCACAGTCATTCTAACATAGAGTATTCCCAATGCTAGCACATTTCTACCCATGTTCTCTCTAAAATACACTGCTAGTATGTTTCCTCTAAAACTAGCATGACTTTTAAAGATACTCTGTTCTATCTCTACAAGTAATTTTCCTTCTAAAATACACTGCTGTCAACATTTCTTTCTAACACTAGTATCCACTCTTTACACCGTTAGTCGTTCTAGCATACTCCAAATGCTGGAAATTTAACCCCTAACATGCTTTATCTGCAAAGTTTTTTTTTTCTTTGTTTGTTTGTTTTTTTAATTCTAACATGTTTTCTCTAATGCTAGCACATTCTCCACATGTTCCCTCTAAAATGCTCTCTACTGCTAGCATGATCTTGCATGATCTGTGCTGCTAATATTTCCCTCACACACTAGCATACACTTTCAATCACGATCGTAAGAGAGGGATTGTGGTATTACAAGAAAGATTACGATCGTAAATGAAAGATTTTACTAGAGAGACCTACTAACATCGATCTGTCTACCAAAAGCATTTATACTAGTCCTACTACTACAATCCTTCTAATGTTTCCAAAACCAGCACATCTCTAGCATTAACAACAATACAGTAGCTATTAACATGCTTTCTTCTAATTCTAGCATGTTCCCTCTACCACTAGCACAAGCCAAGTCCTTAACAGCAGCCATTAATATTTCAAATGGCAAACCACACTGCAGGGCTAGTGGACGTCGTCCAAAGAGCACTCTGAGCTGTGTGTTTTTGTGTGTTTTACAGAAACAGCAAAGCTGCAGTCCAAAAAAGAGCTGAGTACAAAAATAATCTCATCACCCAGCAAACTACATTTACCCATATGTTGTTTTCAAAGGATTTTATTCTTAGTTTAGAAACAAAAATATCAGTTGTTCTATAGTGGTGATCTGTGGGATGGAAAGGCATTGTCATAACCCAAATATATCCTAATAAACTGACATAACCAACACCCCTCGCAGTACCCCTAGAATTATGTTACGTAGTGTTACTTTTGACTGGTCTAATGTAGTACTAATTTTGAAATAGAATATCGGTTGTAAGAGATTAATACATCACAGCATATACTCCTCTTAATATATGTTATGTTATAACTAAAATTCTTCTATATATACTACGTGATAATGCATTAAGAAGAGGTTTGGTTGTCATGACCAAAATTCTTTTTAACACGTTGTCATAACCAAACCTCCTCTTAATGTGTCATAACCAAACCTCCTCTTAATGTATTATAACCAACCTCTTCCTAATACATTACTATCATAACTAAGCCTCTTTTTTAATGCATCACATATCCATCATATCCAAACCTCTTCTTTGTACATTATATGATGATCATGCTGCTTCTTAATGCATTGTCATACCCAAACCTCTTTTGAATACATTGGCTCATAAACAAACCTTTTCTTAATACATAACCACAGTCCCTCCCAATACACTTTCTCTTCACTTTAATATTTCACAATGAAAACATTTCTTAATATAACTCTCACACCCTGCCTACGATATCAGTCAGTACCAAAATTACGATATCTACTATACTACGATAACCAAAATTTATGCAAAGTATTGCCAACTTCCTAATACATTGTCCAAAAGTTCTATTAATAAATGACGTCATAAACAGTAGTCCTCACAATTCAATAAGTCATATATTGTCATAACCACAAACTCCCCCAATATACTGTCAAACTGATGTCATAATGTCATAACTCCTCCTAATACATCATAACTACCAACTCAAGGCATTGTCATTACCAAAACCCTGTCCCAATTCATTTAAAAGAATCGATAATCAATAATTGTTGTTTGTATAGCATTAATTTGTGAAATCTTACAACAGGTCATTATGACTTGAGGGTTTGAAGAGTGATTGTGTGTGTGGGTGTGTGTGTTGATTAAAAGCATGCATACACTATCACAAAAAGGACATGAGTAAGCGAAAGCATGATGCTTATTCACAGCTTTCAAACTGCTGTATTTAGAATCCTGCTTAGCTAGGACTGCTGTGAGGCTCAATCTATCAGCATTGACACACTCATTTTGTGTGTGTGTGTATGTGTGTGTGCGTGAGTGCATGCACACGCATCTGCCAGTGCCTATCTCTCACACAGTATATTCTCCAGCGATATCTGGCAGCAGAAAATAAGAAAATACACGTCTATTTATTTGTCACACCTTCCAGCAGTCTCCTTTTCAGCAGATGCTGTTTCCATAGGTTAACGGGGTGGGTGTGTGTGTGCTCGCGTGTGAGTGCGTGTGAGTGAGTGCAACAAGCAAGCAAGAAGGAGACTGACGTCTGCATTAAAAATAAATGCTGCTTTTCAGTAATGCATGTCTTGTGTATACAGGACCAATGTATACCGAATAAATGTTACATAAAACCCTTCATATATAAAAATATTCATTTGCTGTTTGACTTAATTGTATGTTTTATTTAATCTTAAGATCTGTAGCAAACCTAGCTGGCGTCAGCTATTATTGGTTTATAGAAGTGTAAGATTAATGTAATTCCTCCATGGTCAGTTGAGGAGGTACAAAAGTTGTTCTATTGTGGAACTTCTTAAACACATGGCCAGTTCCACTCCAGCTCTGAATTGGACAGTCTTTGGCCCAAGTATGAAAATATCTGATCAAGGTAACAACATAAGTATATTTCTGGTAATGTTAGCTAGCTAAGAAACAAAGACCCATAGTGATTACATAAGATTACACATAGTGGCCACCATAAGATTACATAATTTTCTCACCGCTAACTGCTTCAAACAAAACTTTCTAAAATGATTTCAAGCTGGGATGCCATGAACATTCCAGTCAGTATATCTTACTTTTTTTGTCATTGTGTCACAACTGTGTTAAAAAAAAAAAAAAAAAAAAAGTTTTATTTGTATAGCACTTTTAACAATGGACATTGTCACAAAGCAGCTTTACAGAAATAAATGGATTCACAAAAA
>CM074972.1:4493420-4503525 GCA_037577455.1 Pangasius macronema
ACCACCCCCCCCCCCCCCCACCACACCACACCCCCCCACAAACAAAACAAAAAAAAAAAAAAAAAAAAAAAAAAAAAAAAAAAAAATATATATATAGATATATATATATATATATATATATATATATATATATATATATATATATATATATATACTGTATATGTTGGTTTTTGTGTTTTTTTTTAAACAAAATTAAGCATTATTTTACCATACATGCCTGTTACTAGCTACCAAATGCTTTCCAGAGAAACTCCTAATTTAGAGTTATGTGATGGGAAAACCAACCACACACTCAGCCAGGATATGGATTGTTCTAGATGTGGATTTCTCCATGGTGGAGAAATAATAATAATAATAATAATAATAATAATAATAATAATAATAATAATAATCTCTGCTCAGTGGTCATCTTTTTTCTTTGAAAGAAAGGGTATCTTGTATGAGAATATAGCAGCACAGTCAGTAATTTTACATGTAAACAGGCAAGTGAGAAGAAATATAAAACTGAAGCTCACAAACTAAACAGTGCTGTTTTTTTGGTTTTGTTTTTTTAATTGATTGATTGATTGATTGATTGATTGATTGATTGGACTAGTTTAGGTACAAGACTGTGGATGGAAAAAGCAAGTCCACAGGTGGCTTTACTAAAAAAAATAATAGTCTATGACTGCCAAGGTAGTGAATAATTCAAATTAAATCAAAACAGTTTTCATAGGCTATGCATGTTCATGCATTTACAAGTCAGGTGAGTGTTGTTGTTTTTTTTTCGACCAATGAATGAACAAACCTTAACATCATCACTCTTCTGTCATATATGGCCAACATTGAAACTCGATAAAAGTCCGGAAACGTTACATAAACCCTACCTTGGACCGTTGGGACATACGGTCGATGTAGAGTGTTCAGAGAGAGAGAGTGACTGGGTTTATCTAAAAAGGTCACACTTGTCTGACACTGAACCAACACTTCCTGTGTCTAATAATTCATCATGCATTGTTAGTCTCATATTTCCCGCAATGTCAAACATCAAAGTCAAACACCAAAGTACACCAATTATCCATTTTGTCAAGGTCAAAGGATAAATTATATTTATAGATTTTTCCAGATATTTTTCTATTTACAAATATCATATACATGTTTGAATTGTATGTACTGCATTGTTTTGTCTGGTATTTATTTAAACTGTTATTTATTAGATTTACCAGTTTTGGCTAGGTGTCTCTTAAACGTGTAAAGTCTGTGCACTGTGTGTCAAGGCTATGGAGCTAGAAAATCGCAGCGACAAAATGAGAGAGGTGGTGTGTGGAATGAAGGTGGAGGACAGACATGGAGGGAGACGAGGAAGCAGTGTTGTCAAAGAAATCTTGGGTCATGTGTTGTAAGCAGAGTGATGAAGAGTGTAAGAAGATTTTCAGAGAGAGAGAGAGAGAGAGAGAGAGGCTGTGAGGGGGAGTGAGAAGGAGCGAGTGATAGAGTCCTAATCATACGTTTAGAGGAAAATTCCTGACAGAATCAAACCTCCCACCTGTTTCCAAACACAAACAAGAAAACAAACAGAAACACCAGACATTGAATCACTGTGCATGAAACAACAGAGTGCACAAAATGAAAACGCTGTCAATGAAACAAATGCGTTGAAGGACTGAATACTTTATTTCACTTATCTGCACAAGGAGTGCATTTCCTTCCTCTGAGCACTAGATACTTTAGTACTCCTTTAATGCTAAATAAAGTATAGTGTTTTTCAGTCTCTATGCACAGTATCTGTAGTGTATGCATGATTACTACGTATAAGAAGTTCAGAAGTTTCAACACATAATTATTAAAGAAGTCTAAGGGCAGCTGCATGTTACCAATTTTAACTAGAGCTGTGGATTCTGAAAAGATGATATATCTGTTTTGAAACTGATTTAGAGAATAAACACACTTCGCTGTTCAATCATCAATAAACAATTCAAAGAAGCCACAGCATCACATGCATGTGATTGGATAAATGACAAACTGAGGATTTGCTACAGAAGCAGTGGTTCATGTTTATAATACATGAGAAAACATGAAAACATGTCACTGGACTACAGCCATTTTATAAAGTATACAGGTTTCCAAGACTTTTTGATGAAATAACTTATATCACAGTATTTATCATTTTATATGATATAATATAATCAGACTGTGACTAACTCGTAAATAGTGAGTCATAAAGTCATAAAGTCATAAACTCAAGGTCTTTGATAGAGAAAAAATGGCCAGATGTTAGAGTATTTAAAAAAAAAAAAAAAAAACTAAACAATTTATTGATAAAAGACAGTAACAGTATGTGAAAGTTTAGTTTCCTTTGCTTGTGGCAAATGAAAAAATTCCCTTAATTTCTCACGTTGTTTATTTTTCAGAATTATTAGCACATGACTAGCACAGGCTTCACTGTTCAAACACGGTTATATTTGATAATATAGTCAAGTCAAGTCAAGCTTTATTGTCATTCTGCTACGTGTGGACATATAGTGGAACGAAAGTGTCTCACAGGACCACGGTGCTACATACAAGTTAAACATAAATATGAACATACAACAACAGAAGTATAAGAGAAACAATGAAGTTGACTATACATACACAAACTGAGACTACAAAAACTTTCACTGCTGATTTCCAAAAGGCTTTGGCGATCATAGATGTGTTTTGAAGTTTTTTCCTTATGAATTAGCGGTAAAGTGTGAATATTTGGAGATGAATAGATGAGATTAAAAGACATAAAATCACCGTCTTTAGGACCTGGAGTCTGACCATGCCGCCATCTTTGAGTGTTTTACATCTGTTACAAATGCCGAGTGTAGCAATATTAAAGCATTTTTTTTTATAAAGCATTATAAAGTTCAGCATTGTTTAGCTAAACATACTTAAGAACAGAAAACAGCTATTGGTCACCTCATTTGCCTCGGTTATGTAGTTACAACAAATCTGCCAATGAAATGAAGTTACTGTGTGCTAAAAAAGTAATATAAGACAGAGTTTGGGATTTAAAAGAAATAAAGTGGCGAAGATGAGAACTGTGCGCCACTGACGGTTAAGATGATTTAGGTAATTATGTATTGAGTGCCATACAATTCTTAGTCTTTCTTTGTTTCATTATATTTAGTAGTATTAAAGCCATTTATTAACCAAACATGCATTATATACCATCCACCTGTGTCCCTCAGTGGTGCAGTGGCTAGAGTTGTGGCTGATGGAGGTAGTTGGGTTAAGGCTGAGGTGTAGTATTCTGGACATAGTTACTCTAACTATTCAACTCAATTCAATTCACTTTTTATTTGTATAGCGCTTTTAACAATGGACATTGTCACAAAGCAGCTTTACAGAAATAAATGGCTTCACAAAAACTATATTGTAAATATTTGAATTTATCACCGTGAATTTATCCCTAATGAGCAAGCCAGTGGCGATGGTGGCAAGGAAAAACTCCCTGATGATATGAGGAAGAAACCTTGAGAGGAACCAGGCTCAAAAGGGAATCCATCCTCATCTGGGTGCAATGGATAGTGCGATTATAAATAAATCCCTTCTATCATTGTGTACTATAAGGACAAATAGTGTAATTGTGCACCCAAGAAGTTGGTTAAAATCTATCCACTGTCCACTGATGGAGTCCTGAGTACGAAGCTGCTCGTGGCAACCGCAGCCCCAAAGNCCCCCAGCAGGCACCATCTCCAGCAAACCAAAGCAATCACTACTGAAACTACTGAAAATAAACTAACTATTACTGTTAATTAACCACAGACCTATAAATAGTTAGCTCCTTATAATTGCATTTGGAATATTTCAACAAAATATTTTATGAAACAGAAAATTTATGACAAGCCAAACGACCACTTCTGTATGAAGCCATTTTAAACCGTTCTCAGAAAGCACACAGGTACAGCACATTAGCGCACACAGTCAGTTTGTTGGTGTGTGTTGGTTAGCGGTACTCTCATAATTACACTTGTGGCATCCTGTTACTGAGAGAAGCTACAGGGGTGTGATGAGCGCTGAACCTCTAAACAACCATCTCCTCTTCCACTAAATATTTCTTTCTAGCCTCTCTTTCATGTGCATCATTGAGCAATTTATTAAGACAAAAGTCCAGTAAGTAACTATACTATCCATCCTTCAGTAGGGTAGTGGTTAGCATTGTTGTCTCTGCTGCGTGACATCCCTGGTTCGATTCTTCACTTTAGTCCTTTTTTTGGGGGGGGATTAAGAATACTTTACACTTTTCAAGAAATTTCGTCGAACGATCATACTCTAGGACACCGAGTTAACCTACTCGGAACGGAGACCCAAGAGAGGTTGCTGGTTCAAACCCCAGCCAGGGCTCCAGGAAATGAATGCAGACGGTTCCGGAAAGGGTGGCGTGACAGGTACAGGATGGCTGAAGGGAGCGTTGTGGAAGGTGTTGGAGGGCGTTACGTGAAAGGGGGACAATATCCGGGCAGCTGCCCCCCCAACGTCTGAGGAAATGACGCGAAGGGGTTATGGAGCGGGAAGAAAGCGTGACGATGTTTTTTACAGCATTCCCTTTGTATGCAAAACTATCACCCAGACTTTTTTTTTTTTTTGGGTGGCGTGAGACTCCATCACCTTCAGCCCTACTTTCTCCACTCAATACACCCACTGTGAGAGGTTCGGACTAAGCTTGGTCGTTGGAGGTCGTAGTCTCCGTTCCGAAAATGGTGTTTCGGTGGTTCGTGGTGTGTTTGACCCAGGTGTTGTAGGGCCTTTGTCTTTTAAAATAACAACCACAAAACTAAAAAAAAAAATTAAGAAATAAATATACCGTATTGAAAACCTGAATGCTCAGTACAACAGATTCCATATCAATAGGATATTTTGTCAGTAGCTAATGAGTAGGGGTTTATTGCTCTATTTTGCCTAACACATGGACTTTTCATTCTTGAACATTTCAATTCAATTACGGTCGACTTTCTAAATTGATTCAGTGGGCCAGATCACAACCTTCATCAGGCTGGTCCTGTCCATGCTGCATTTTTAACATTCCTGACCTAAAGCCTGCTTACACAGGCTGCGACGAGCTTTAGTCGATGATCTGCAGGACTGACATAGTTCCAAGTTTGCTAATTGTCCAAATAGATAAAAGCAAAGTGTACATCATCCCAAAAAGCTATGCCAAATTTACAAGAGATACAAAGATTGTCAGAAGTTTGAATATCCTCTGTACTAATTATGCAAACGTCCAAACCAAATCATCCAAACCAAATCTCTGTCTCAAGAGTTAGGGAGGAATGACTTGTCAAGGTTTGTGCATGCAAAATGAAGAGACAACACACACAGTTACCAATTTAAAGGAAAAAAAGAAAGAGACCAGCATGCACAACAAATTAAACACCCAAATAAAATTCAAGTGCAGTGTGTGTGTGTGTGTGTGTGTGTGTGTGTGTGTGTGTGTGTGTGTCTATGAGATCTCTGACTGTTTGGCCCAAAACCAGAGCTGACATATCGAAGCAAGAGTGACAAGCATATCTGGCTCATAAAGAAATGTGAAGAATGTATATGCGTGTGTGTGTGTGTGTTTGGTGTTGGTAAGAGGTGGTGCTATTTGTGACGACACCCCCCTCTCTGTGTGACGATTAGTTCTCGGACAGTTTCTCGTCTTCTTGTGTACGTCTGTGTGTGTGACCTCCAACATGAAGAAGGAGACAAGCTCAGTTATGTATGCATATTCACACACACACACACACACACACACACACGGTTAAGCCGTTACATCCAGGTGGACTCAATTATGTTCCACCAAAAACACAGAGGTCAAAGGTCAAGAGGTTTGAGTACATAGGGGTGTGGGTCATCGGGACACATTAGTGTTACTCTCTTTTTTAAGTTAGTAAATAGAAGTCATTGTCGAAGTAGAACCTCCGGGTCATGGTGGAACCTGAGTCTATCCCCGAGAAATAGAAGCTTCTTCAAAATAAAGAAAGCATTTCAGCACTATAGACAAGATTAGTATCTTAAATTCTTTTCAGTAGTGTACTCTTTCAATTCTTTGCTCGTTTTTTTCAAAACTTTTTCCAGCACTATATTTAACTTTATTTTAACATAACTACATTTTATTTCAGCGCTACGCTAACCTTTATTTCAGCATAACACTGGCTTAAATTTCAATCCTATACTCAGATTTATTTCAGTACTATATTGAGTTTTATTTCAGCACTATAATAAGTCAGACTTCAGCAGTATAATAAGATTTTTAAGAGCACTATACTGACTGTTATTTCAGCACTACACTAAGTTACTGTTTATGTCAGTATATTGCAAAAACAGATGTTTTTCTTTAATTGGCACTATACTGAGTTATTTCAGCACTATACTGATGTTCATTTCAACAGTAAAGTTTATTTTTACTTCTGAAGTATATTGAATGTTATACTGGCTTTTATTTCAGAACTGTACTGATTTTTCCATTACTAGCCTTTCACACTGACCTTTCAGAACCATGGACAGCGCCACTACACAACACAATGAGTGTCAGTACTATGGACTGTATCAATAGCAAAGTAGTGTAATAGCCATTTTTACAGCTGATTCACAAACCTGAGCCATGAACTGGCTTCAGAGAACCACAGTTAGACATATTTTCAACCATCAACCCCAAAAATCTGCAGCAGAGATCAGCTTGAGTGTGACTAGTCAGTAGTTCATCTGTTTGTGGCTTTCAATTATTGAGTTGAATTTGGTGCTACACGTTCCGATTCCCTGACAACTAATTGAGTTATTTGTTACTGTCAAAAAAATAAATTTCAATTCGAGATGCGTTCTACTGGAAAATATGTTGTATCATGTCGGAATTTCAGGAGTACGCTGACACTGATACAATTTCTACTGAAACAATTCTGTGAGCAGCTATATTTGTGGCCTCCTGCCATCATCCAAGAGACAAATTTTACAAATATTATTTATTAGAGAGGTTTTACATCTCATCATCTGTTATTCTTTGTTATCTTTTACTATTTGCTGTTCATAATTTATCTGTGCTATTGGCTTCAGCAAAAATGTGATCTAACACTTGTATCAATAAAGCATTGAGCTGAGCTGATAGGAGGAGAGAAAGATAAAGAAGGAGAAATAGAGAGAGATAAGATGGGGAGAAAGTGAAGGAGTGATAAAGAGAAAGGAAAAGATAAGGAAGAGACAATGGATGAGAGAAATATTGAGAGCGGTAATAAAGGCATCACAGGTCATTCTTCACTTAATTAGACAATTGTTAGCTTTGGCAAATTTCTCTGGTATAAGAGGAATTAACGACTTCAAGAAGTGCTGTTTTTGGAAAATAATGCACTTTGGGGTGTAACAGTTGTTTCTGATCGCTAGCTAATGATTTCTTAGTGTCTTAAAAATCCAGGGAACTCCTCTCTATAAACATCTGCATCCTGTGGTGTCTACTTCAACAGGAACAAACACGTCTGCTTACTGCCTAGAGTGATTGTTGCTATGACGACAATTCTTCGACAACAGTGTATTCCACCACCATTCCTCACACACACACACACACATACACCTTTCTCCTGAAAGCTGTAAACTGTAACACAACTGTACAGGAGCAGTTGGTAGGGCAGAGTGTGAGACTAAAGAATGAGTGCGAACTTGTGCCCTTAAAGAACAGGATTGAGATGAACCCATAACACAATCTCACACACACACACACACACACACACACACACACACACACACACACACACACACAGCTCAGGACCTTTAAATAGTTGCTTCATCTGACACAGACACAAATAAATCCACTCTTCAGGCAATAAAGCAAGACACACACACACACACACACACACCATTATTAGCATGTCTGAGTGTTAATTATAATAGTAGCTGACGGGTAAGCAGAGAGATTGAACTGTGTCCCCCTCACAGTTCCCCCTCTCTTTCTCTCTTTCTTTCTCTATTTCCTTTTTCATCTCACTCTCTTTCTCTCTCCTTCTATCTGTACCCTCTTCTTCCATTCATTATTTCTTTTTTACCACCCATATGAATGACTTATGTAGCCTTATGAACACTGACCTTACATAACATGCTAGCAGACAAGCAAAGCAATGGAAAGGGTGGAAGAGAAGACAGAGAAGGGTGTAGAAAAACTAATGAAAGAGAGAGAGAGAGAGAGGGGACATCATTAAGCGAGAGAAGTCTAAGAATACTGTCTTGCTTTTTTGTGGTAGTGCACAGTGGTTACATTTAATCAAAAACTGCACAGCAATGCCTGCTTTTATTCCTGAAGTATACACTAATATTGTCTTGATTTCCACATCTAGCATACTTCATTCTAGCTGATATTGGAACACAGCCCTATAGATGGCAACCGAGGGGAAGTAGACACGCAGAGTCGGCAAGGGCACGTTAAAACAGTATTAAAGTGTTGATGCCGTAAAAACAAAATTGCAGAGCCATTTCAGTGCAGTAAGCAGCACCAGACTCCCTACTGAGAGCCTCAATATGAACAGACTCATGGCCTCACATTCACACACACACACACACACACACACACACACACACACAGCACCACTGTGTGTGTGTGTGTGTGTGTCTCTCTCTCTCTGTGATGCTGCCTGTCAGCGGAAGAGAAAGGCTCTAGCACTTTGCCTAACACAAACACAATCGCAGATGGTTTGACTCTTCACTGGGAGGCAGAGACCAGGGTGCTGTTTACTGATAGAGAGGTGTGATGGAGGCAGACAGACAGACAGACAGACAGACAGACAGACAGACAGACACAGACACACACACACACACACACACACACACACACACACACATACAAATGTGTATGCTCAGCACACACACACGTTCACTAAAACATGCACATATAGTGAAATATGGACACACACACACACTTTGAAAACTGTGCTCGATCTGGCCATGTGTTTTGGTGAGTGTGTAAGCGAAACTTTATATAACAGGCTATCTGAATATATGGAACACACACACACACACACACACACACCTTAAATTACTCATTTTTGATTGGCTATAAAAGAGAGATTAGGCATGTGGACCAGAAAATGGTTTGATTTACATGAACCTCATATTAAAAAATTTACACTTTATTATAAACAGGTTTATTAAGTGCGCAAACCTGCTCACAGGTGTGTATCATGCTGGTGTTAATCAAGCCCTAATTAGTGGTATTGTCCTCTCACCATAGGAAATGTTTTGACAATGATCAAGACCGTAACGATTTGTGTGTGCGTCTCCTCACCACTAATTATGCTAAACTGCCAAAGCACATCAAAAACCAAGACGACACATGACAACGACTCTAAACAACGTTGTGTTTGTTTACATTTTGCTCAGACATAACAGAAGCTAGGGATGAAAAATAAAATAAAATGGTCACAGACAGAAAATCTTTCTCTATGAGAAAGAAGAGAGTGAGAAAGAAAGCTTTGACTTATTTAATTTATATCAAAGTCAATATAACACTTGTTCATTCTGTTAACACTTGTTCATTCTGAAAATAATCAACAACTAGGTGGTGTGTTGGAGTTACTGTTACCACCCGGAAGTGGATTATTTTCCAATAACAGCCAGTGTTAAGGCTTTTGCTGCTTCTGGATTTGAAACGTACGGTTTGGACAGCATCGTACTGGCGCCGAAATGACGAGCAATACAATCTTACACGTAATCCAATTACAAAATGAAGCTTCGTTTTATGCACCTCAATGAGCTGCAGTGTGTAAAAAGTGTTTCACAGAGGAGAAAAGCTTGATTTTCTGTGCTGTCTTCAGGAAAGAATTGCTGAATAAAACAGCCACAAAATGTTTAGAGGTGCTAATAGATAATTAAATGTGCATCTGAGGAATGTGTGTATGAGAATAGCCACAATGTATGATATGACTGAAACAGTTCAGCCAAAGTTTGCTGCTTTAACCTTTGCTACAAGGTTAATAGCTAATAACCAGATAACCAGATACCACACACATCAGCATGTTTATTTGGGACTTACAACCCGAAGGTGAACCTGAAGGTCGCAGGTTCGAGGCTCGGGTCCGGCAGGGATTGTAGGTGGGGGAGTGAATGACCAGCGCTCTCTGCCACCCTCAATACCACGACTGAG
>CM074972.1:4503581-4515545 GCA_037577455.1 Pangasius macronema
GTATGGGTCACCACACTTGGCCACACATCACTTCACGTCACTTCACTTCACTTGCTAACTGGGAAGATCTCGGCGCAACATTTTTTTTATCAGCAATTTTTGAGTATAAGGTATCGTTTAAATCCTTTAGTGTTGTACGAAAGCGCCCCCCTCTTGGCCCCAATGCCGTTAATCACTTGAAAAATAAATTAGAGATTAAATTGAGTGAGGCAACGCCTTCCAAGAAGTAACCAAAGCAACATTAACAAATGGCTATTGATATTTACGGGTATTAGGATGGTAGCTAAAAAAAATGATAATAAGAAAGCAAAACATACAACACATCAGTTTGTTTAAAAGCTGCTAAAGTATCTGTAGCATCTTGATATCAGAACATAAGATGCTAATATAAGACTACTCTCTAGTGAATTTAGGCATTAGAGCATCGAGAACATACAGTAATGCAGCAAAAAGTCTACCATTAATATCATCTGTGGTTGCTTGGCTTCAACAAAATTTCCAGTTCAACTACATAAAAACACTCCAAAAAACTGAAACTAGCCCAAAAAAGAGCACTGGAAAAGGAAGACATTTTGTTCTTTTTTCTGTGTGTGTGAAATACTTGTTTCACATGTAATTTTTATTACTCCATAATTCCCCTTTCCCTCTGCCAATCTTTGCAATATATCTTACAGACGTAATGGTTCTGTCAAAAATCAAAGACACATTTGTCTGCCCTTACACTTTGCTTTTCTTTTGAAAATTTAATAGTTTTATTTCTGATTATTTGCTATAAAACAAGATCCCATTTTTGACCACTGAGTGCCATAATAGCTCTATAGCGCTACCTGGGCCAGGGAGCGTGCTGCCCTGCAATCTTCCCCAAACATCTAGAAAGGCAAGCAAATCAGCAAATCAACTATCTGTCAAATAGTGTTTTTTTTTATTCTTGATCACTCAAAAGAGGTAATTAGTATTATAATATAGTATAATTAAATATATGGAGTTGTGACAGAGGCCTTTATGAAGGTTAATGTTTGTTTAACGGCTGATATAAATGGTGGGGCTCTACAGAACTTGCCCCTATGGACAAGTCATCACTGCATCATGTGCAAGAAACAAGGAAAATAGGAAATGATGATAAATATGCTACAGTGTCACAGTGAAATTGGGAAACAAACACAACAGGAAAAACAGAATGTAAAACAAGAAAGGAAGGAAATTAGCAGTAACATTGTGTTCCATCTTTTCCTTAAATATTATTATCTGAAGTGAAGCCAATTTCTTTGGGTATAATCTTTTAATTACTGTGTACCTAATTATCAGTTTGTGTGTGTGTAAATCACAGTGTTAAACCAAACACGTCTTTTTATTTCTGCTTTGTGTGTAACAGCTTTGACATTAAGCAAAACTGATTATTGCTTCATTTGTCTCTCTTCTATTTGTTTGAACATGCACTGTGATGTCTGTAACCCTAGTTCAATTAGCCAGGAACTCTCTCTCTCTTTCTTTCGTTCTTTCTCTCTCTCTTTCTCACACACACATACACACACACACACACTATTCCCTGCACTGGTGCCATGCTGGCGAAGAATCAATCACCAAGGATCCCGTTGCCCCGGCAACGGTGTGTTCCATTGCCGTGGAGTAAGTGGTGAATGATTGCATGTGTAAGTCATCGGAACGAACGAGTGCGAGAAAACGAGCAAGTGGGGAGGGGTTTTTATTCCCTCCGTCCCTTCCCTCCTCACTCGCCCTGCCTGCGAGTTAATTAAACCAACCGGCACAAAATACATCTGAATACGGAAAGATAGAAAACACACACAGAGACTAATCTAATTCCCACACTGGAGAAGGAGGGGGTGGGGGGAGATGGACAGAGGAAAAAGGAGCTAAAAAAGATGGAAGGTGAGGAAAGAGAGAGGAGAGAGATGGTACAGAGTAAGAGAAAGAGAGATAAGACAGAAGAAAGAAATGAGAGATAGACAGTGTAGTGCGAGTTTAAGTGGAAGATAAATATCAGAAAGAAAGAGGAGAGAAAAGGGGATAAGATAATACAGTGTGGGTGGGATAGACAGAGCGAAAGAAAGAAAGAAAGAAAGAAAGAAAGAAAGAAAGAAAGAAAGAAAGAAATGCAAAGTGGAAAAAAAATAAAGGAGGCTGATAGAAACAGGAATGATCCACAAAGAGAGAAAGGATAAAGGGATAGAGAGACAGACAATGATGAAGATGGGTAAAACAGTGAGGAGAAACAGGAAAGGAAGAAAGTAAAAGAGATAAAGAAGCAGGAAGGGAAAGAGGAAAAATAGGATGGAATGTAAGAAGGTAAGGGTAATTTAAAAAGAGAAAGAAGAAGGAAAAGGGAAAAGTTGGGAAAAACAGGGGAAACAAGGATAAAGGGATATGGAAAGAAATGGATGTATAAAAGAGAGACAGAGACAGAGAGAGAGATGTCCAACTGATATCTGTTGGAATAAGACTTAATAAATGATGAGAAGAGAAAGAAAGAAAGAGAGCACGTGGTAGATAGAAGGAGAAAGACAAGCAGGAAAGAGGGAAAATGGAGTGAGAAAGAAAGACATGAAGCAAAAAATGAAGGTGAGAGAAAGAGAGAAAAGTAAGATGTGAAATACAACAGTCCAAAACCTGTGTGTGTGTGTGTGTGTGTGTGTGTGTGTGTGTGTGCGTGTGCGGGTGATACCCCTCTGACCCAATTCTCCAAAACAATATCTATTACTTACACGAGCTCTGTATTTACGTCATGCTGGCATCTCACTCGCTTGTACATTTACGGAATAATTAAACCTACGTTTATGGAATAATTGAACACCGTCTAAGTGTTTAATATTTCATGTTTCATCTTTGAGGCTGATTTGGGATTCAGGGAGTCTCACTGTGATCCTGTACGTCCGGGCCGTGTTCCAAATCAACATCTTTTTCTCTGTGCCCTGGAGTGCGCACTCACATCTGTCAAGCACACAGCAGCCAATTTCAGTCAGATTCGTGTTGAACACACCGAGCTAACTGGCCTTGGCGAGGGCATGGAACAAGATGGGTGGAAGTGAGAGGGGAAACACTGAAACATGGTGTTGAATAATCTGTCTGCAGGGGACTGGGGCCCCATCAAAAGAACTGTGATGTCTCGACTGAAGCGGCGGAAGATAACTTCGGGCAAGGAGTATTTTTATTCAAGCACATGCAGGGAAGCGTCTGTGAGAGTCAGACTCCAGTTCTGCATGTCTCATGTGGAGGATATGGAGGTCTAAAATAATGATGTGTGGAACACCAGGAAGCAGGAGTATGTGTACTTACACTGTTCCAGTAGTCATACAGATTAATATCATGTCATTACTGGAAAAAAAAAAGAGGAAAACGTACAAGAAGAAAATGGAAAATAGGTGGTAGAAAGAAAAACAGAGCAGAAGAAAGAAAGAGAATGTAGAGAGAAAGAAAGAAAGACAGTAATATTTAAAGGGTAGTGTTTATAGGCCCACGTGGGGCCTACATATGCCCTTGACATTAACCTATATAAACAGTTATTTCATGCTTCAGCATGGCATGTCCACTTCATACAGGGTGGGAGGGACAGCGTTACTGATTCCCCTGTCAAACACAGTGACACTAGCCAATCATGGGCATCTGTGAGCTCATGCATGTGGAATAGGTTAGATAGCTCTTTCCTCTGAGTGTGTTATGCTGCCCTGAGCAGTTTTGAAAAATGCATTTGTCTGGCTTCACGTGTCTTGGAAGAAGCACATGTTAGTGTTCACCTTCCCCGGTTGGTAGCCTTCATATGATAGGGAAGAGCTGGCTAGTGGGTGGGAACTTGCAGGTGGCCAAATTGGGGGGACAAAAAAAGAATGTTCCGGTATAAACATCTATAAACACACTAACAGTAAACACAGTAAACAATCTAACAACACAAAGTAATTAACTACAACCTAATTAGCTCCTTCCATGTCATGGATAAACAAACTCAAGCCCAATGAGAGTTTCAGAGAAAGAGCTAGTCACTGGATCAAAAAAGTTCCCATTTTTAAGTGTATTAAATGTTTTGGTTGAAGCGGTAGCAAATAAATTAAATAATCTTGTGGATTACACTTGCACTGCCAGTTAAAAGGCCTCCTGTGAACGTACACACTTTTGGAAAAAAAAGTGGTTTGATGGCAGCAATTATAAATGTCCCTAGTTAAGAAAGAAACTAGGGAATAAGGAAACTAGGGAAAATAAGGAGCCAGGCAACAAGAAAGACTGAGAAACTGTGGAATAAGAAAATAGGGAACTGGGGAATCAGGAAACAAGAAACCTGTGAAAAGACAACTAAAGAAATGACAATGAAACAAGAAAACTAGAGCAACAAGGAGAAAAGAGGGTGTGGCCTGTGAGTATATCCTGGGCGGAGCTGGAGGAGTAATGAGGAAAACAGGTCGTAACTAGAGGTTTAGTGTTTTACTCAATTCAGAACATAACAAAGATTTTTTTATATTGTTTTCTTCTCTCAGAACAAAAGAATCATAAATGTTTGTTCGTCTTCCACAGTACAAAACTTGCAAACTTTCACACACTTCCTCAAGAGTGTCTTAAAATAAAGAAATAAAAGAGCCATGAATTCAGTTACTCCTGGGCTTCCCACCATTTCAAATAAGAAAATGCCTAAAAATAAAATTTTAAAAAAGCACATAAACATGAGACTATAAAACATGTCATGC
This sequence comes from Pangasius macronema, assembly GCA_037577455.1. Taxonomy (NCBI): domain Eukaryota; kingdom Metazoa; phylum Chordata; class Actinopteri; order Siluriformes; family Pangasiidae; genus Pangasius; species Pangasius macronema. Next base: position 4,508,270 of record CM074972.1, read on the forward strand.
TCAGAATTCCTTTCACAAACATCTCAGAATCTCAGGAGGCTGCAGTTTATTATTTCTGTGATGACTAGAGTATCATGGGAATTGAGGTATGCAGACAAGTGACTCAAACTCATGTTTGTAGTCTTTAAAACAGCACAGAAGGTGCTCGTAATCCTGAAAGGTTCAGGTTGAACATCTGCCTACTGGTTCACTCTACAACTCCACTGGGGTCCTCGCCCCGTTCTCTCTCCCCTCTCTCCTATCCTGCACCACTCCAATTAAAAGTTAGAAACATCCAGATGGCGAAAAATGCACCACAAGCTCTTTTTTCACCCTGCCCTCTAACCGGTTGGCTGGTGGAAAAATGGAGTAGTTGAAGCAGAACAGCTCAAGCCAACGCTCGGAAAAACAGACGCACTCGCTCAGCTTGTCCTTGTACAATGTCATGCTGCCAGAAAACTCCCTGAAGCTCCCTAATTATAGTTTTGAAGATGTCAGCATTGTTGGTCCACTTTTGGAGCAATTCGCTAGGAAAGGCATGGAGACCTGCTGAATGCTGAGGAAAGCTTTTATAAACTTAGGCACTTTAGCTGTGGAGAAGAATGATTTAATTTAGCCACTATTCAGACAAAAAAAGACATAAAACACAAATACAGAAGTGAAGGCTTATCAAATCACTATAAACCTAAGGAAACTAGCGTCTATGGAACAAACAAACTGGGAAGTTATAATAATGTAACTATGAAACCAGAAACCAGAAAACTGAAAACTAGAGAACAAGGAAAGTAGAGACCTGTGAAATTAAGCAACTTTGGAACAAGGAAACGAATGAAAAAAGTAGGTTTGAAACAACAAATAAAATAGATCAACGATAAAGCAACTATGGAACAAGAACCCCAGGTAACTAAGGAATAAGGAAACTAGGGAACTAGGAAACAGTGAAACTGGGAAACAATTAAACTAGGGAACTATAAAAAATAAAAAAAATTTAAAAAAAACAGCAACAATCAAACAAGAACTCTAGGTAACTAAGGTACAATGAAACTAGGTAACTAGGGAACAAGGAAATTAGGATGTTATAAAATAAAGCAACTATGAAACAAGAAATTTAGAGAACTAGAGGACAAGGAAAGTAGTGAACTATAAAATAAAGCAACTATGAAACAAGGACACTAGATAACTAAGGAACAATTAAACTAGGTAACTAGGGGACAAGTAAACTAGGAAATAAGGAAACTAGGGAACTAAGTAAAAAAGCAACAAGTGGAATATAAAAAAGTGCAGGAAACAATGAGATAGATAGATAGATAGATAGATAGATAGATAGATAGATAGATAGATAGATAGATAGATAGATAGATACCATTTAAAGCTCTCTGTTAAGGCTTCGAAGCCTTGGAAGGGAGCAGAGCATAAGATCACTTAAAAATGGAGCAATGAATGCTAATCATGCAGTGTGTGCTTCTACAAGCTAATGAGCACAAATGTTTAGAGGGAAACAAAGGGGACAAAATATACAACGTTATACAACCCAACATCCTGTATACCATGATGTACAAACACAATGCACTCATTATTCCTTTTCACTTTGTACAGTCAGAAATGGCTAATTATCACACGTGTCTCCATTTTTGGCTTAGCCACTTAGCCATTGTTGTTGCCGCTAGCGGAGATGGCATCATGAGTAGTCACCTTGTTGTTCATACTTTCAGGCCCAAGATCACGCTAACACCCTAATGAGAGCGACACGCGCCAGTAGCTCATTTTAAATTTTAATTAGCAACTCTCTAACGCTAGCCCTTGATCTGTTTCAGCTGGTTAGCATCCAGCCCTCGCTCTGCAGACAGGCCGAATGGGAAAAGAGAGCGGCTAACCAAAAAAACTGAGTGCTCTTAAGGGACTGTGCTGGTGCCAAGGAAGCGACTCGCTTTCACTGCTGGTCTCTTGGTTCTTTTTGGGATAACAAGCAAAAATGCTTTTTTTTGGCTTTATGTCTTGGTGAATAATTCAACAGTCCCCTTTTTAAGCTGCCAAAGGACTCTGGAGATAAATAAAAAAGAAAAACGGAGAGGCTTCATTTCACGCTATTTTTGACAATCTGTCTAAGTCGGCGCTTAGATACAGTAGCAGATACTGTCAAGAAAGAAATAAATAAAGCAAGCAGGCAGTTTTATGCCAGAAAGGAATCGGTATCTTCCCATCGCTTTATTTCTGTGCGGCGTGTGGAGGCGTTCGGCAGTTCTCGATTCTCCAGCACCTTCCGCCGACCCTCTGATAAGTGCCAAACTGACGCTCTGTAGCAGGACAGAGGTGATAATAGAGAAGCTAATGGTCTTTAAGAGAGTGCTCTCTGCTACAGTGGGCCGGGATGCAGCAGTGACGCGTTTTTTCAGAGAACGGTGGGAGCTCATGAAACCCACAGATGTGACATTTTTCATATTGCCGAAAAGAGCTCTTCACCCTCAAAACGCACCTTGTGGCGGCTTGTCCTCCTACTCGAGGACTGTTATTACATGACAAGGAGAGCTTGTTTCTGGCAGGCTCTGCTCCCCAGCAGTAAGTGAGGAGACAGATCATTGTGAGGCAGCCTGACAGCACTCTAGATCTTAGCAAACTTACACTGCAGTCTGTAAGCATTTGGGCAGTGACAGTATTTTTGTCTTTCAGCTCTCCATCCTAGGATGTTGGTTTAAACTGAGCAGATTTAGATTTGTAATGGGTAGACTATACAGGAAACTCCTTTGATACTCAAATCTGCCACTAACAGCAAAAACCTTGTCACAAGTTAAAGGAACCCGTCCCTTCACCCAATCTCACATGTTCTCTGGGCTTTTGAGACTGACAGGGCACTCTTTTTTTCTGTCAAGGTAAATGAAGAATGTTTTGATTTCATTCATATGAAATAAAATGTATCAGTATGTGATCGACTTAGCCAACAAGTATACAGTTAAGATCAGTTAACTATATTTATTAGTGACATTTTGGTTGAAAATTGCCAAAAAAAAAAAAAGGGCTGCACAGAGCCCTGATCTCAACCCCACTGAACAGCTTAGGAATGAACTAGAACTACAACTGCACCCCAGGCCTCTTCGCCCAACATCAGTCAAAAAAGGCAATTTTGGTGGAAAGAAAAAAGAAGAACCTAAAAAGTTCTTTACAAATAATTATGCTAATTAGAACATGATTTAAATACACTGTTTTTGGTTCTCCTGCGCCAGTCAGGACACATTCAAACACTTTGCACTGCTAAATGTCAATGTTAAAATGTCAGTCTTGTGGCCATTAGACAACTGATTTGTAAAAGGATTATATTGAAATATATGTACTTTAACGTGTTTTTACTGATTACTGCGCATTACTGCAAAACCACCTATAAATTTACTGTTTACTGCCAGTAAGCAGTTCCCGACTGCACAACATTATCATCATTATAGTTTTCTGTTCTGGACGATTAAATCATTTATCAAGATTTTTAATTAGTAAATCAGAAGCAGGGAAAAATCAATATCGCATAAGCGTATGTAAATCTTGGAAAGGACAGCAGAAAAGTATTCTTCATTCATCCATTACTGTGCACTTTTAAATGAAAAACCTTTCCACAGCACAAATGCTAAAGCCTTCTATGTCTTCTTCACTGGGGAGATAAGATGTTAAATAATTGACTTAAATGGAGCAGGAGCTGATTTAGTAAAATATCCATCTAGGCAACGCCACTACATTATGAATCGCTAAGTCGTTTGAAATGCACTGAGCGGATTAGTAATTTGAATGGAATAATGGAAAAAGTATAATATTTTAAATAGCTTAGTGAAAAATGAGATTTAAAGATTTAGGTTTTCTTTTGACACACTTCCATACTCTTAGAAAAAAGAAAAACGTTCCTCAAAGGTTCTGTTGGTGGTTAAGGGAGACTTTCATTTTCTGGGTTCTACAAAATTACCTCAAAGGTTTCTTTCAGAAGGACACTCTGAAGAACCATAAAACAGGTTTCTCTATCCTTTAACCAACCTTAGGCCCCTAAGTAGACTCCCTGCTACTGATACAGAAAGTTACACAAGGGTGATTAAGGGATGAAGAAAGCTTCAGTTTCAGAGTTCTACATACTTATTTCAGAAGAACAAACTGAAGAACTCTAAAACCCAAAGAAACCTAAGATGTTTTCCTGTTGCGCCTTCAGTTTTGGGGTTCTACATAGTACTTACCCTGAGGTGTTCTTTCAGAAAGACACATTGAAAACAGGTTTCTCTAACCATTAACCACCCAAAAAGAACACTTATTAAGTCGTCCTTTTGCTGATGCACTCTTAAACAAGGTTCTTCATGGGTTCCTCAGGAGATGTTCTTTCAGATGGACACACAGAAGAACCCAAAAAAAAAAAAGGTTTTTCTATCCCTTAACAACCCAATGCTTAGTAAGTCTCCTAACAGGGATTCTTTCAGAAGGATACACTGAAGGGGTTCTTTAGGAGTTCCTGGGAGTGTATTTAGCTGTGTTTTTGTTTCTAAAGCTACATAATATCATAAAACATCATCTGTGAAATTGAGCAGATCAACTAGACCCAACTACAAAAGGGTAAAATGGGCAATGAAAATATGAAATGGTCAAACTCACAACTGTGATGTCTTTTGTGTTCATCATATTAATCACATAATTCAACTCTTTTACAATCAGACCTGTCAATTTTCATCAACTAAGCAGCTTCCAGAGAGTTCTGCATCTTAAAAATAATGTAATAACCTAACAGCTTATTGAAATAATAACTTAATAATAGACCTGTATAGACAGATGTCTTTTTATTTATCTAAAAGGTTTTGGAAACACAGATTTCAACAGGCTTATATTAAAATGGGATCTTAAACACTGAAATGCAGAGTTTTGCCTTTGAATATGTCAAAACAGTATTTAAACAGTGTGATTCATTCTAACAGACTGTAACATTTTACAGAATTGAGATAAGAATGAAGGTAGAAAGAGCACAAAACCCAACACTTTCTATTCACAGGTAACCGACATGATAAAAATGTTTCTGGAAACGCATAAAGACAAAGAAAGAAAGTTTGACTCACCATCAGTACTTACTTCTGAATAACGACTACAAAAGTTCAATTATTCTCCAAAAAGATGCGATACATCTGCGTTCATACAGTGGGATGGACGGCTTTGTGCTGGAATGAATACCTTGGTTTGAGATACAAAGGCGCTGAAAGGGAAGAAAATGGCTTTCTGTTGGGAAATTAACATACCTTTTTTAACACATCTATCTGTCAAGCCTGGCTCTGTGTGTGTGTGTGTGTGTGTGTGTGTGTGTGTGTGTGTGTGTGTGTGTGTGTGTGTGTGTGTCTGTGTGTGTGTGTTTTTTGTTTTTTTTGGGATTTTTCATGGAAAAATCTCATACTTTTTACATGTGATTACATAAACAAAATTTGATCACATGGGAAAAATTGTGAAAGTGCATTTCAAAATGTCATGCCCTGAAACTGAGTTAACCAGATATATGTGACACCATGTGCACAATATATTGATTACACATGAAAAATTCGTATGAAGAAAATTCGTATGAAGAAAATAACATCTGTAAAATTAAACCAAATGTGTATAATTGACATTTGAAAATCAATGAATAATGTATAAATCATGTGAAAAATGAATTATGTGGAAAAAGGTAAATAAATAAGCTGTGAAAAAAAATCATGTGAAATTTAATTAATTGTGTAAAATTCATGTTAAAATAAATTGTGTAAAAAGCACATGTGAAAATAAGTGAATTGTGTTAAAACACACACACGCGCGCGTGCGCTCCCACACACGCGCACCCACACACACACCTGAAAATAAATGAATCATGCAAAGCTGGTCTCAAACAATTATCATGTATTAGGGGTTATTTAAAATCCAATATTAACACCACCAATCTACTCTGATCTACAGCTGTTTCATCCACACTTATACTGTATATTACAATAAACACACAGCATCCTTAAGGCCAGTTAAGCTACTGTTGTAACAAACATGACCCACGTATAGTAAAGGTTAGTGCTACAATCACATACAACACATGGATATGGTCCGCTCTTCTCTGGCATGTGCTGGTGAGTGTATGAAAGAATAAAAGCCTATGCTACAAACAACTATGATATGAAGCTACAAACAACTGTGATATGAAGCCATTTGGAGAAGTGGTGTTTTCGAGAGACATGGTTAACACATTAGACGAACAAATACACCAGCATGAGTCAGGGTTTTCATTTAGGACCTGTTTTATATGTTAAGATATTGATATTCAACAAAGCTGAATGCTTTGCTATACACTTAGTTATGTATACAGTTTGATCAAATTGTTGACTGTATAGCATCCAGCAGCCCAAAACAAGGGATTTGTTTATAGAAATAATATTACTAATAATATTACATTATTACTAATTTAAAAATATGTTTTAGTCTGTAACTGAGGTAAAGCATGGAGTACTGCTAGTTCAGATATGTACATTTGGTTAGCTGGTGTGTGTGTGTGTGTGTGTGTGTGTGTGTGTGTGTGTGTGTGTGTGAGATGTGTCTTTTTGGGAGACTGAGTCTCTGAAGTGCTGCATCATAATTTAGTCACCATCATCCATTATTTAGAATAAAAGGAGTAAAAATGCTTCTACAGGAAAAAGAAATCAGTGTCATTGCAGGACAGTATGAGAGGCATGGCCTCTGTGCCTATCAGTCGCAGTAAGGGAGGCATGGCCTATGAGCCTATCAGTCGCAGTAAGGGAGGCATGGCCTATGAGCCTATCAGTCGCAGTAAGGGAGGCATGGCCTATGTGCCTATCAGTCGCAGTAAGGGAGGCGTGGCCTCTGTGCCTATCAGTCGCAGTAAGGGAGGTGTGGCCTCTGTGCCTATCAGTCGCAGTAAGGGAGGCATGGCCTATGTGCCTATCAGTCGCAGTAAGGGAGGCGTGGCCTCTGTATCTATCAGTCGCAGTAAGGGAGGCGTGGCCTCTGTATCTATCAGGCTCAGTAAGGGAGGCGTGGCCTCTGTACTCATCAGGCTCAGTAAGGGAGGCATGGCCTCTGTGCCTATCAGTCTCAGTAAAGGAGGTGTGGCCTATGAACCTATCAGTCACAGTAATGGAGGCATGGCCTATGAACCTATCAGTCTCAGTAAAGGAGGCATGGCCTATGAGCCCATCAGTCTCAGTAAGGGAGGTGTGGCCTATGAGCCTATCAGTCTCAGTAAGGGAGGTGTGGCCTATGAGCCTATCAGTCTCAGTAAAGGAGGTGTGGCCTATGAGCCCATCAGTCTCAGTAAAGGAGG
>CM074972.1:4540613-4575503 GCA_037577455.1 Pangasius macronema
TCTCCCTGTTTACGCACTCTCCTCCCTCCTCTACGTCTTCGACCAACAGTAGCCCAATTTCCACCGACGCCGATGGCAGTCGTTGTTAACCCGGGCCTCGACCGATCCGGTATGAGTACTGACGATACCGGAGTACTGACGATTCGCATCATTAAAATAACTGGTTTACTTTAACAATAAGGCTTCCACCCTCATTATTCACAACTTATAAAATAGCACTTGATCCAGCACATCCCATTATTTTGCATGATGCACTAGAAGTATAACAGCAGAACTAATAACATAAATTCCAATGTTTCTGAATATGCCCCTTTATGTTTAACAAAATTTATGTAAATGTAAATATATACAGATATGCAGTGTTAATATTTTGAAACTGGTGGTTGTTTCTATGATTCCTAAAATACAGACACTGCATGGTTTGCTGACAAATTGTAAATATAATTTAAAATAAAATACAGTTCAAGTAAATAAACTCAACATGGAGCGATCACAACCTATAATAGTGCAGTTGTCTGCGTCTGGGTGTCTGGGTCAGCTCAGTGAGATATCTTTTCATGTGAGTAAAGTATGCAGGTTCTGTTACACCACTTTTCAAGTAAGGCTGATCTCAGATCAGTAGCATCTTTTTGCCTAAAACCTTTTTTTGCGCACACAGACTTTTTCGGAGTGTGAGACACAGTTAAAAGTGGAACAGATGGTCTTGTTCTTGCGTGCGCGCACACACAGACACACACACATAGCTTTAAGGAAAACCATTTGTCTAAACTGTGCTTGTCACGCTCTGAATCCAAATGGAGGTGTTATGCATTTTAGCTGAGAACACAAGCAGAATCTTAATGAAAATATCTGATCTTAGTCTCTCTCTCTCTCTCTCTCTCTCTCTCAAGCTCTCTTATTCAGAGGAGCCATTGCTCACCTCTTTCCCTGTGATGGATGACACTCAGCCTCCCTTCATCCACTTTTGTTAACTGAAATACAGAGAAATGCATCTTGGTGAAATTTATTATTCCAATACCACCGGCTGTATTATTTATCAAATGGTTACACTGATTCATACAGCATGTATTAAGTAAGTAAGTTATTTGGTAATGTCGGTCAGGTCTGTGAAGGAGGCGTGGCCTGTGTGCCCATTAGTGCATTTGTATTGTGGAGACGAAAACAGTTGTAAAGACTTACAATCAACAGGGTGCTAACGGTACGTCAGATTTTACTGGTGTATTTTAATGATTTCCATTTTTAATGCAGTAGTATTATGCTTGACGTGAAATGTTTTAATGCTTTTTAATAAATGATTTGCACTGAACCTTCCACAACATCCTAATCCTGATACAAATGCTTAGGGTTAATAGTGATTCTTATCCTCATGTGCTTTTTGCCTATATATTCCTAATATGTCTAAAAAAAAATGAAGAAATCTTTATGTAGGCCAAGTCTCCAGGGTAAAATACATACCGGTACTGTTTTATTTCCTAATCCAAGAAGAGACACCATCATCTTTTTTATTATCCTGTCTAGTCTATATCAGAATTTGGAATCTAATATTTTTCCTCTACAAACAAACAGAGAAAGAAAGATACAATGACAAAGAAGAGTAGCCTTAGAATCAGATTTAGTCTAGACCTTTTATAAAACTAATTTAAATGTTTATATCCTGCAGTCTTGGACGATTATGCTGTAATACAACATGACTAGATATAAAGAGAAATGCAATTATAATAGATTGTCATTTCCAACAGGGGAATTAGGTACTCTAATGAAACTAGTGAATAAAAAGCTTCAGTTGTTTTTTTTGTTTTTTTTAAATAAATGTTATAGAGAGTAAAAGAAGGTGGTGTGTGTGTGTGCTGAATGTTTTGGAAGAGCAAGATTGGTCAGAGGGTTGCAAGGCAAATCACATCATGCGGATGCTCCACCTAAATGGATTAAATCATGTGGATTAAAACAATTGTTAATATAGTGAAATTTTCTATGAGGAGATGTTTGTTTAGAATTTATGGAAGGAGTCGCCAGTGTCAGAGCTTTGTAACATTCATAACTAAACCTGTAACATTAAGTGTTCTGACATGAGAAAGTCTTCAGAACAGAGAGATTTACACTTTGTGGTTTCTCTGTTGCATAACAAGTTGTGTTTTTTTGTCTCAATAATTTCAGGAGAGAGGTAAAAAGATGAGCTTTTTTGAGGGAACAAATGTTTGTATCTGCAAAAAAGTAAGTGATAAGTTTTGCACATATTGCATAACATTAAGTGTAACTATAAAAGGATAAAATGTACACCACTAACAATAAAATTTGTTAGTGTTGGCAAATTGCTGTGGTATAAGAGGAATAAAATACTCGGGAACATGCTGTTATAGGAAAATAATGGCAACAATAACAATAACAATAACAATAACTCTTCTGTATCACCTGTTGATTATTTTCCTATAACAGCATGCCCCCAAGTAGTTTATTCCTTATTTCTATGGCAATATATTTTGCACAGCTGAAATAATAACTGCCTCAGCAATGTTCTCCCAATGTACTGCTATATGCTTTCTAGTATTTATATCCTTATATCCCCCTTCCTTTCTTTTACTTGCCCTCTCTTGCTCTCAGTTTCCCCAATCAATTTTGTTCTTCTATATTCCACCTTTCATTCTCTCTTCCTTTCTCTTCCTCTGATGGTTTAAACATTACTGATTCCTGGTGGACCATCCTGTTTTCTAAACCCAGAGCTAAAATGTGAACAAAAACCCCACTGAAAAGTTACACACTCTCCTAGAACAGCCTCCTGAGCCAGAATGCAAAAACGCCTATAAATTGTCTTTTGACTGTAAAAAGGAGATGAACGATTGGAGAAAAGAGATTCTCAGCTTTAACAAACGACATTGGGAGTGTGGCTGCTGGAGGTGGGTGGATGTCCTCGCTCGCATCCCATTCTGAGCCCATGAATCAAAATCGAGCTGCTAAAGAGTTCAGGGATAATGGAGAAAACAACCTGCTCTCAAGTTTGATAAATTAACACGGCACAAAGCTCAGTGCTGATCGATGCGATACAATTTGGTTGACATAATGGAACGGGCTCTGTGATATGTTCGTGTCAGTATGAAAAGGCAGAAGATTCTGAGCTGAACTGCATAACTCAACAAGATCTAGAGTTCATTAGCAAGAAAGAATCGAATATACTGTACAAGTCTTGTGGTAGAGTCACGTATCTCTACTAAAAGCCCTGATTTCCGCAATGCAGGGACACAGACATGGACAGAATCCATGAATAAAACCATTTTCTTTCTAAAAGTTGGAAAATGTATTGACACCCTGAAGGAATATTTGAAATAAATGAAAATTGTAATCCTTAAAAAAAAAAAAAAAAAAAAAACGCTCTTAATATCTCTACACAATTTTGTGAACTTACACACATGTAAAATATATACCTTTCTAGAAAACCAAAGAATGGTTCACCACATAAGAAAAATATTGTTGCTAGCCTCCACAAGACAAGTAATGGATATAAAATTACACTACATAAGCAGTCAAAATATCATTAAGTGTGGTCAGAGCCATAATAAAGGCTACTTGAACAAGTATTATTATTCAAAAAATCTATTTTATTGCATTTATACCACATCATGGTTGAATTCTCCATTCTAATTAGTCAGAAAGTGTTAATTTTCTGTGACAGCAGCTCTGATAGTAGTTCCAGACACAAGACAAATCACAGGTTTATACTGATGTGCTCATTCTAACATGTTATTGTAATAATTGTAATACATAACCTAAGAATACTAAACGTTTATTTAGCATTCATGGAAGGAGTCTCCAGTGTCAGCAATTTGTAGCAGTGAGTACATTTTCTGACTTTCTGGGAATGTCTTTAAGACAGATGGCTTTCTGGCTTCTCAGTGACATGACAAGCTGCAATTTTTGAGAGAAAAAGAGAGACTGGTGAGGAAACGACTGTTCATAGCTGCTATAATGTAAATGATAACAGGAAGTAACTTGTTTCATAGATGTTCCGCAACAAAAGAGCTAAAACTAAAAAGTGTTTTAAAAAAGTATGTTATGCTTTAATTAATAAAATTATGCAATTTCTGGCAAATTACTGTAGTATGAGAAGAATAAAACACTTCAGGGTAATAAGAGTAACTCTTTTTTGCATTAGGCTGCATCATTCTACCCTGTCATAGATTATTTTCCCATAACAGCATGTCCCTGAGTTTTTCCTTATAGTAATAAAATGAAAGTAGCGGGTTTCTACCCACATCTGGGCTTCGTTACTCAGATACAGGGTTAGACTACACTGAAAAATATAACTGGGTACTATAATTTATTTAAATTAAACTATTGGCAATAAGCTATTTATAATTCAACATTGCTTCTACATCATTGTTAATATATTAGTTAGCATTAATAAATTTTATATATATTTTTAACATAACCAAACTTTTAATATATTATATAGTTGCTTTCATTGATAAAGTGAAAATCTCTTGAATATCGGCAAACTGATCTAATATTTCCTATAAGATTATTATAAAACAAATGAAAGACTATGAAACCTATTTCTTGATAATGTTACTAAGTTCAAGCTTGAAATTACATTGTCTGATAATTTTTCTTTTTTCTAGAAATAAATGTTTGAAAAGATCAAAATTATTTGCCAACGGAATATTCCAAACTTGAAATTAGAAAATACTCTTAGAAATCTTTTTTTTTATATAATAATCTATAAAAGAAACATATTATATACATTTGCATATTTTGAGATATTTTTACGTGCTAATATATCATTTTTTGCCAGTATACAGCCCTGTGCCCAAAGAGGTGAAACAGGCGAGGAGGAGGAGGGCAGGAATGTTCTCCTGAAAAGGCAATCAGGCACAGACAAAGAGAGAGAAAGATGCTAAAATTCAAGCTGCAATCAGCGGCCTTTGTACTGCCAGCTAAGCCTGATGACGGTCGCTCTCAATGTTACATGCACACACACACACACACACACACACACACACACACACACACACACACACTGAATAGAAAAAAAATCTCAAGTCTCTTCCTCTGCCTCAGATTGGCTTTTTTTGGAGTGTGGGTTAAAGTGGCAGCAGTTGGGGAAAAGAAGATCCACGTGACTCAGCATGACATGACTAATTACACTGCTTCCGCTGCGAACCAGGATGATTTAGGAAGAGGATAATCACCAAACTAAATGTAGGGGTTGTGTAGAGTCACGGCTGCCAAACTATAAAATAGACTGGGAAGGCCCCGAATGTGGCCTTTTAAAATGATTTACATTATCTTTTCTCTTTTTTTTTTTTGGTTTTTGATCAGGTATGCAGGTTAGCTCCAGTACTTAGGTAGAGCTCAGTATTTGGAGTTTTTATATGTTTCTTCATCTGTTTCTATGTTGTACGTTCAACTTTCTCAGAAGAAAGAAATAATACACGATAAATGACATGCGAGTTGCTTATGCAACTTTATGGAAATTAGTTAAAGCAACAAATCTAAACGACTGGCTCGAATGATTCCTCGGACCAATTGTATGCTGCATGTGGTACATTTCTCTACTCATCTTTAGTTCCTGCCTACAATTAGTTCCTATATACTGCTTGACTCAAAAAAGGAAGAGAAACATATAACTGTGGTCATGTCTTATCTGGTCATGTACGACCTCTCATTAAATGTGTATAGAGGCATTACAAAGAGATCACTGGTGTCTCTGGAGAATGTCTGTAGCTAGTATAGTTAGCTTGCGCTGCCAATTTGCTATTAGCTGAAACAAAGCCTGGCACATAACATGCAACTCAAATAACTTTTTGTCACAATGGTATACACCCAGAAGCGAGTACACACCAACAGGGGACAACAGTAACACTCGTTTCACACCTACAAGCGATTCAACTTTACTGCCATTGTGCAGAGTACAAGTACAGAGCCAATGAAATGCAGTTTATCGCACATCCCAGCTTGCTAGGAAGCTGGGGTCAGAGCCAGCCAAGTTACAGCACACCTGGAGCAGATGTGGCACCTGACAGTGCTGGGGCTTGAACCCCCGACCTTCCAGTCAGTAACTCAGAGCCTTAACCATTCAGTCACCACTGCCCGAGGCTACATGAGGCTACATGAGGCTGGTGATAAGCTTACGGTAGACAAAAACAATATGACACATCAATCTTTATAAATTGTAATCAATTAAGTATTTAAGTTTCAGATTAAGTACACAAACTTGTGACCTTTACTTCATATATAATTACACTATATCAACTATTAAATGTTAACATTAATGATTATCTTTGTAACTAGTTATTTGACACAGTAAGATTAGCTTTCTTTTCATTGTGAAATGAGCTGTCGAGCTTGTGTCCATTGTGATTAATTCACATTTGGGAAAATCATTTTGATTAAATAAAAAAGCAAAAAAAAAAAAAAAAGCATACAAAGCTAACATAGCAAGCTGCTGACAAATGTTTCTAGTGCTAGTTAAATTGCAATGAACGTTAGCCTAGTAACAGTTAACTTGTTAATCATGAAACAGCCACTGAATTTTTCACCGTTCAACCAGTGATTAAGGAAAAAATAACCTACTGAAAGGGGATGTCAGGATACTGTGGTTGTTTAAATATGCCCTCAGTGAACAATCATTCAGTTATGCTAATTAGCCACACACACACACACACACACACACACACACACACACACACACACACATAAAAGTCTGTTTATTTCTCAGAGAGAAAACAATGCAATTCCAGTAAAAGCACAAACTCCATTAGCAGATTCACATCACGTTTTCACTTGCAGAAATAAGCTACAGTGTTTTACGCCTCGGCTTCTAAGGCAGCACCTTTGGTGCATTTTAATTACGCGAGCAAAATTGAAATTCACGCAGTGGCTTATCAGGCAGCAGCGCCGAACAATAACAATAAAAAATGGCTCATAAAGTGCAGCCGATTTATTGAGCAGCCGATTTGATAGCTCCTGCAAGATTTGAAATTACTAATCAACATTCTCTCTTCTTTCTGCTTGTGAGTGCATATGTGTGTGTTGGGGGGTGGGGAGGGGATTGGTTGGGACGCCACAAGTACTACTTAACTGGTGCTCAGTTCAATAAAAGCTGAAGAACTTTTATTTAGTTTGTTTCTGTTTAGTTTTTAACCTTGTAGAATCATAAAACACATCACTGAAATGTCCTGTAGCTTTTGTCCATTCTGTCATTGTGCTTGTTGCCATAGAAACTACTCATTTCTCTGTTTATTTTTCTATTTGCAAATCTGGGCTTCTTCTAAAAGGGCATGGCTAGATTTCTATATCTCAGCGCTAATCAATCATTTATTTCAGAATTGATCGACACACCAAGTTACGCTCATCTTCATTACCTGAGAACAGCTACTGCTCCTCCATTGCTGTGGTTAGGAAGAACAAATCATTGGCATTAAAGGAAAATAAACAACTTGATTATTGACCATTTTCATATAATAGCACATCTTGAAGTGTTTTATTACTCATTTTTCAATCTTTTCATTAATTTAAGAAAAACACCATACATTTTATTAGTTTATTGTTGCATAATGTCCGTGAAACATTAGTTGCTGTAATCACTTAAGTGATAGCAGCTATAAACAGTCTTTCCTTCACCAGCCTCTCGTTTTTTCTATCTCTTTAACTTAATAAGACTATCATGTTACAGAGAAACCGAAGACTTTCTTCTAAACTTACACCTTCAACTCTGACTGTTACAGAGCACTGACTCTGGAGACTCCTTCCATAAACATTAAATAAATGTCTCCTCACAGAAAACTTCACCATTTCAACAGTTAGACATCTGTTTATGTGGCGCATCCACCATACAACCACTGTGTTAACTAGTTCTATAGAAATCATAACATATTAGACATATCCTGTTTGCAAATCAGTTCATTTAAAAAGAGTCAGTTAAAATTAACAGCTGAAGGTCAGTAAGTGAGATGGATGTGTATCAGCCTCTTTCAGTCTCTGAGGGGAAATTTCTCACAGACACACAGGAACTGCCTAGAGATAATCCATCAAGCCACACCAGAAAGCCTGGAGAGACACAATGACTGCTAAATGTGTATAGCTTTTGTAGTCACTCCTTCTTATGCAGCTTTGTTTGATATCAACGTCCTTTGAAAATGGCTAGGGTTTTAACACTGAACAACTTTCTACTTTAAGATATTTACTATATCTGTAGGTCAGATATTGTGTTTAATTGGAGCATTCACTTGTCTTGAATGGCTAACAATCCTAATACAAATAACAATGACACTAGCAGCACTCAAAAGTAAAATGTTAGCAAAATCATTGTAAATAAATGCTAGAATGTAAGGGCACAAAAACAACATGCTAACATTAATGCTGTCTCGTTTGTCTCAGAAGCACCACAAACTGCAGCAACAAAATGTTTTGGTAAATTTGCCAACTTGTCTTCTGCAATTTTGTAAAGTAACCTAAGTTTTGTAAAGTATTGTGTGTACAATAAGACAATTTCAAATGTCAAATTCTTTTATAGCTGCTATAACAGAAACTAGCTTGTTTCTTCGACATTTGATGTTGTGGAGCATTATTATAAATGGATAAAAAGTATGACATGTCAATCTTTAATAAATTAAAAATAATAATCATTGGCAAATCGCTGTGGTATAAGGGGATTAAAACACTTGGGGTCATGCTGTTATTGAGTGTTAACAGTAACTCCTCATCACACCACTCTGCTGTTGATTATTTTTCCTGTAACAGCATGCCCCTGACTGTTTTATTCCTAATATAATTAACATTACATCTATAATGTTACGCTGTCACAAGTAGAGAGAATATTAGCAGAAGCGATATACTATGGTATTGTATCACTTTTGTAAACTATTAAAAAAAGTGTTTAAGCTGTATCGCTTTTAGAACATTTTTGTGAAAAATGAATAAAAACATATCGAAAAACTTTTGACCAAGAAAATATGGAAAATAAGAAAACCCATTATTATTAATACAGTGTAATTTATTCAAGCAAGTTCTTCCTGTGCAGTTTGATATACCTGTATACTCATTACATTAAGATTAACTTTAATTTCATTATTTAATATTATGAACTCTTTTTTTCATTCTTAATTTTGCATTCAATTTAGGAAACATGCCATTGCTG
Organism: Pangasius macronema; assembly: GCA_037577455.1. NCBI lineage: Eukaryota > Metazoa > Chordata > Actinopteri > Siluriformes > Pangasiidae > Pangasius > Pangasius macronema. The sequence goes on from CM074972.1 coordinate 4,549,744, forward strand.
TAAACAGACTGTTATGGTATAAATACAGCATGTAAATATTAATTAGAGTAACTATCTGGCAGTGTTATGAGATAATGGGTAAATACAGATACTGAGACACAAAGAACAGAGATAATAGAACAGAACAACTGTCCTTATATTAGGACACTGTGTTTTTTCTTAAGGTTATATAAAGTGAAACTAGATCGTCTCAGAAATGGCACAATGTTAGCAGGTGCAGCAGTGACAGCTCTGAATAGAAACGTATCACTGAGTCCATCTGGATATTAGCATCTTAAACAGTGCAGCCTCCACAAACAGGGTAATAAAAATAGGTTATCTATTGAAGAAATGGGGCCACGAATATGTAGGAATCTGGAGCCACGTGAAACCAAGTGGCTTTTTTATGAGTGTTGAGGGATCTGATTTTTGGTTATAAATCGCTTCCATCAAACCACACGGCTGCAATGACAAACAACTACAGAGAGTTATGGTCTACATTCCCCATTTGCTGGCACCATTATTGAAAAAAGCCAACCTGCTTGTGTGTGTNTGTGTGTGTTTGTGTGTGCATATGTGTGTGTGTGTGTAGGTATGCCGCCTTCCATTCCAATTTCCCAAGGAGAATTTACCCATAATGCAATGATGTATTCCATCAGCACGACTTCGGCTAAGCATGACTGCCTTTCTAGGGCAGGAGCGGGGAAAAAAAGCAGCCCAAACTAGCCTACTGAAGAGATTAATAAGACTCAATTTCAGATATCTAGACTTCTCTCATTCTCATTCCTCTCTGTTTTTCTTTTGCATTCTTCTCTCTCAACCTGTTCTCTCTCTCTCTCTCTCTCTCTAATTTTCAGGGGGAAATACTGCAGATTTAAAATCTTTAAATGTGATGTTCTCCCCTGAAACTTTACTTGTGATTGTGATACATACAAAAGAGAAACTTATTTCGGTTCAGGAATGTCTGTATAGAACTATATAGTAGAAAATATAAAGGTTTCATCATATAAAAGGTTTTTAAATGTCATCAAATATATTCGCAAAAAAAGTACCCCAGAAAGTTCTCCTGAATACCATTAAAGGTTCCCAGCTAACAGTTTCTTTTTAAAACCTTTATACAAAATTACTGAAATAAACCTTTTGTAAGTAATCAGAAGAATACTTAAGTTAAGAGAGTTTTAAATTTTTTTTTTTAATGGCTAAAGCACCAAGTGAGAAGTTTAAGGTAGCAATTTTGGATTTAAAATGGCTGCTTGTTCCTCTGGAGACCATTTGGTGTCAGACTTTTTTTTTTTTTAATTGCAACTCTGGGATCTGTCATTTCTATTTGAGACACTACAGCCTTATAAAACAATCAACTATTGTGTGATTTGAGACCAAGCCTAAGACACAAGTACTCTCTAGTTTTCTGGTTTTTGATTGATCAAGGCTTTGGGCTTATAAGACTCAAATGACACTAAACAATACCATCAAAATCCACCACTAAAGGAGACAAGGCGCACTCATTCTACTAATAAATCAATATAACGACATTGCCTCAACAAAGCATAATGCTGTAATGGAGAACAGACTCTGGAGAACACTATCTAATCTGAGACCTGTTCAGTCTATCAGAGTGACACTTCTAGGACGATGGGTAGGGTCAAAGGTTGTCCCGCCTCACAGTCTGATTCTGTCAACCATGCCGAAGTGGAGGAGAGTGTGGCAACAGCAGGACAAGCCCCTAGAGCACTGAGCTGAGCTAACGCTAACAGGTGTATGTGTGTGTGTCCTGAGATACCTTAAGAAATACTTTTTTTTTAAGTCTTTGCTGTCGTTCATGTTTGCTTAAGTTTCATACTAATGTCAAAAACATTTTCATCCCCTAAATTTGTCGTCTAAAAGCCTTATATTCAATTTATTGGCAAAGACAATTTTTTGTGAGTTCTATGTATAACAAACTGTGCGATAACATGCTCTCCATGTCAGATTATAAAGATCCTCTAATGATAGATCTGCGATTGAAACACATTACTATAGTCTGTTTATGTCATTAATTGGTGCGATATGGGATCATGTATAAAACAAATTTCACATAAACAGAAACATTTTTCAAAGTAAGCTTGAGGATTTTTTTTTTCTGTCCAATTTCATTTACATTTCAACATTTCTACTACTGTATTCGTAGTTGTCTTGTGTGTTTCGCCTCATCAAATTTTCAGAAATGTGTGACATTGCCAGAACTTTGTTGTCTGCTGTGGCTGTGTTTGGTCGCTATACGAGGGCAGCCATCTTGGACAAACAAAGTCACTTTTTCCTTTTGTTCCTTTCCTTGGTTCAGGATCAAGGCACGAACCATGGTACTCTGAAGCTACAATGCAACCCACTGCCATTTTGGTTCTGTCAATTACCTGCTACAAGCCCCGCCCCCTTCTGTTCAGTAGTGCATGATGGGATTGTTTAGTACAAAATGTATCCTTCCGTCCACACCTCACTGGAAAGTACAGTTCAACTATATTTGTTTATACTTTTCAGCAGGTATGTATAGTAAAAAAAAATCATCTGGAATTGTGCAAGGGTATGAGATTTGACATGCAGCTCTTTGTCTTGTGCTCCATCCACCTCTCACTAGCAATTTTATTGGTTTATACAGCCATACATCTCTCTGTCTCCCTCTCTCTCTCAACCCTTACTTGTGTTTCCCTCCAGTTAGCCAATGCAGGTTTAATATTGTGTCCATTTCTCAGCAGATCCAAATCCAGCTGTGCATAGCTCCAATCTAACGACACACACTTCATAATAAATGGCTGTGGAGACACACTGCCCCCTGCTGGACAGGCGAGCTACAGCTACATGTCTCTGTACTGGACTTTTAACAATTAAAAATATACACAAAGTGTATATATCAAAAGTAAGACTATTAACCATTAAATAAAGACTTACATATCTGTCACACTGCAGTGTGAATGCACCCTTGAATCATCTTCAGCCAATTTCAGATTCATTTCCTGATTTGTTATTTATTTACTTGTCCAGTTTCTTACCTGTCTCGTACCTGTATTTGGGTGTATTGGGCTGGTGCATGAACCCTTTTATTTATTCATTCATTTATTTTCCTTACTCCATTTTACCAGTGAATTCCTTCAAATTAATCCATAGGGCAACGTATTTCCTCTCATACACACCTGATCCAACTCATCACCTTATTAGCAAGAGTAAAATCAAATATATATCTGTTAAATCAAAATACTTTACCTGGCACCGCACGCGCGTCAAGTACAGGGGGCTTGAAGCTTCATTTCTGTGATTTCTTGCACTGGTTTAAAAAAATATAACTTAAATAAATAAATAACTTATTAAATATAACCGCTAAATCCGCTAGAATGCTATAGGCAGACATTGTTGTTGTATATAACCACATAAAGTTCGTTAATTCAGTTAGTGGTTCGCTCTTGCGCGCTCTGCGCCCGTTAGAACTGTTTGAAGTTTGAATTTTTAAAATGCTAACCGTCGCTGCGCGTGCAGCCTTGATTCTGGTGTAAAAACGGCTTGATGCATATACGGCCATTTTAATGACTTAAGTCTGTGAATTTACTGTCCACTTTATTAGGAACACCTNCAATAATGTGGCAGCAGCACAATGCAAAAAGTCATGCAGAAGGTCTTTGGCAAGAACTTGAGTTAATGTTCACATCAAACATCAGAATGAAGAAAAAGTGTGATCTCTGTGACTTTGGTCATTGCAAGGATTTTGGTACCAGAAGAATTGGTTTGAGTATTTCAGAAACTGCTGATCTCCTATGAAATTCACACACAACAATTTTTTTAAGTTTACACAGGATGGTGCAAAAACCAAAAAAACATTGAGTGGGTGACAGTTCTGTGGGTGGAAATGCCTTGTTGATAAGTGAGGTGAGAGCAAAATGGTCAGATTGATTTAAGCTGCCAGGAAGGCTATAGTAACTCATATAATCACTATGTACAACCGTGGTGAGCAGAAAAGCATCTCAGTATGTACAATACATCGACCCTTGAGGTGGATGTGCTACAACAACAGAAGACCAGGTCAGGGTCCACTCCTGTCAGCCAAGAACAAGCATCTGTTGTAGCTCATCCACCTCAATCTTTGAGGTGTTGTGCATTCTGAGATGATTTTCTGCTCACCACGGTTGTAAAGAGTGCTTATTTGAGTTACCATAGGCTTCCTGTCAGCTCAGAACAGTCTGGTCATTCTCCTCTGATCTCTCCAATCAACAACATTTTTCAGTCTGATATATATATATATATATATATATATATATATATATATATATATATATATATATATAAAGCTTTCCAAAGTCTTCAAGATGGAAGGTTTTTCACTTTGTTGCTCTTCTGTAACTTAAAGAGAGAGAGAAAAAAAAAAGAGGCTGGTGAAGGAGGGATTGCTTCCTGCTTTAATGGAAGTGATGACTTGTTTCACAGACATTAAACAAAATTGCTGAGGTATAACAAGAATAAAACACTCCAGTATGTGCTTTTATAGGAAAATAATCAACTCAAGGGTGGTAATAGTAACTCTGCTTCCTCACACCATTGTCACTGATTATTTTCCTACAACATGCCCCCTAGTGTTTTATTCCTTAGATGTTATAGATGTAACCTTATTTGAACCTGTTGATATCACTGAATGTCCTCATATTGTCAGTTACAACTGCACAATATCAATTAAAATTGCATATTGCAATGCATTACAGTTTTGCAAGAATGGCATGAATAAATTTGACCATTTTTTTTTCTTAATCATGCTAGTGCTACAAATTATTATAGCATCCACAGAAAACCTATCTATAACATCTGTGAGGTTAAAATACCTATATAACCCTATAAAAAAAACTGTTGTTTGTTAGAGTGCTTATTAGCATTTTGAAGGTGTTTGACTAACAGCTACCGGAACTAATGTTTCCTGAACTGATACACTTCTAAATGAACAAATCAAACAAATCATTATTTATGTGACATAGCACGTTGTTCATGTAGTTATTGTTTTGTTTGATTTTTCTTCATTTAAAAACAAATTTAAATGAACAAATCTATGTTATTGATTCACGGAAACTAGCTACATCATGGACAACTGCTCAGATTGAATATTGCTCATACTGGAATGAAAAAATATTATGAAAATGCATGACACATGACAGAATAAGATAAACCGCAGTGCCCTGAGCTTATCCAAAGAAATTCTAACATGGCTAATGACCAATGGATGCTAAGGATGTGACATTGGTTAGTATGGTCATGCTAGCTTCTATTCACATTAGCATATGGCTGAGGTGTCCTTATTCTGTCACCTAAAAATGACAGAAAAGGCCAGTTGTCAGCAGATTCTCTGTGTGTGTGTGTGTGTGTGTGTGTGTGTGTGTGTGTGTGTGTGTGTGTTTTAATCAATACAGAGAAAACAGCATCATGACATCGGGGCCCTGCACTCATTAGTCGCTTGACTGCGGCTATTAGGAAAGCAATACAGAGGCAGCTTAAACACAGGTCAATAACCTCCACGGAAACATGCTGAGCCGAGGCATCCCAGGACACACACAAACACACACACACACACACACACACACACACACACACACACACACAACAAAAAGCAGATTTTCTTGTTAACTGCAACCTTTAAAAGTCAGATGCTATTGAATTCCATTAGGCTGCAGATGTGTCCAATAACCCCATTCTGTGTATCCCTTTGCTCAAGTAAATATGCCCATGCATACACACACAAACACACACAAATGAATTCACTGTGTAGGACATGCTGTTTACATCAGCCATTTGAGCTCTCTGCACTGACTCTTTGTTTACATATAAATAATAATCTGATAAATTGGATTCAGTCATTAATTTCTCCAGCTTATCTACCTGCACATGCTTTTTATTCTATCCGATATCCGATTAACTTGGTAGGACTGAGTGCAAAAGTTTGGGTTCTCCAATGGTATTTGAATGGAAAAATAGAAAATGTACCTCTACTATACAATTTGTCTAAAAAAATAATTCCAAAATGTTAAAAAATTACATTTAAGTGTTTGACTTTGGTGAAGGTTTTTTTTCCTTAAAAATTTAAAGAAAGCATTAAATGAGGAAATGAGGCATTAAAAAAGAATCAGAAACAGAGCTTTAAAAATCAATACAAATCTACAGGACACACATACACTTCTGTGGAGTGTGTTGCTGGCTTCAGAAGTACACAGTCATGTACCTGGACTTTTTACAGAACTTTTGGCACTAAATGCATTTCTTTCCATCACCCACAGTTCCGGTAATTCTGTTAGATAGTCCAAAGATAGTCAATTTCTTCCAAATAGTTTTCAGTACCTGCACAAGAATGGTGCCAGCAATAACTATAAATACTTGGGGGCAGGGCTAGCAGCATTGTTCAGATTAAAAATCTTGGGGTTGTGCTGTTGTGGGAAAATAATCAACAAGAGGGTGGTGCGATGAAGCAGAGTTAATGGTACCAACCTGAAATGAATTATTTTCTTATATCCCAAAGTGTTTTATTCCTCTTATACAACAGCAATTTTCCACTGATTATATTTTTTTAATTAAAAAAATGACATATCATACTTTATAGTTAAATGTTGTGGAATAGCTGCAAAACAAGTTTCTGTCATCACTTATACTATGTAATTCTTCTGTCCTGAAGATTTTCCAGGAAAACTTAAAAAAAAAAAATTGATAAAACAAATAATATTCTGCATGTAAAACAACATGAAAGGACCATACCAGTTTTTCACTATGAGGTATGTTTTACTTTAATTAAGTATGAATATTGTTTGGCTAACATCTCTTGCTTCGCTCTTTTGAAAGAATTTATTTCTTTTAACCACATATTTTTTTTATTGCTGCTGAATGGGGAAATTACCAGCCGAGGGCGCTGTTGCATCACATTCCTGTGTAACAGCGACATTTAAGATGTGTACATTTTTGGTCTGTGTTAAAAATCTGTAAAGTTTACCTGTTCCCCTATAACTCATCTCTATCTCTTGGTGACATTTGAATTTATATAAAGGATTCATAAATAATATATTATAAAGAATTATTTCAGTGGCCTGTAGAATTATAAGCTAAGACTCTGTGGAGAAATTTTAACTTGTTATATAAAAACCTTAAGGCTCAATTAAAGTTCAGTGCAAAGATTTGTAACTTTGAAATGTTAAAAACTAACAAGACATTTAATGTAGCCCAATCCATCCATCCATCCATTCTCTTTATCACTTATGCTACACAGGGTCGCGGGGTGTCTGGAGCCTATCCCCGAGGACCCAGGGCACAAGGTGGGGGACACCCTGGACAGGGTGCCAACCCATTGCAGGGCACAATCACACACATGCTCACATACTATATACAATTTGGAAATGCTAATCAGCATACAATGCATGTCTTTGGAGAGAGGGAGGAAACCGGANCCACTAAGCCACCATGCCCCCCATGTAGCCTAAAGTAAGTTTTACAATTTTATTACCACAATTAATAAAAGTAAGAGATTAATAGTGAGACAGTCAAATGATTTCTGAATGTAATATAATATAACGTACTATAATATAAATGATTTCATGAATCTTTGGCATTTTTTTCCATTTAGTTTCTTTTCACTCTTTGTGTCTTTATGTTTAGTTGTCTTTATGATTCGCTTATGTTCCAGCTTTGTGAAATGACAATATTTTCTGGTTTAGGTTTTACTCACAGTTTGCAGCCTCAGCTTGACCCTGTTTGTACTTTTCATGACCAAAAACATCCCACTCCAGAGTTCAGTGAAAACTTGTTTTGGACCTTATGTTTCTTAGGGGTAGATTTGGGAGGAAAAACACTGATCTGGATGGGGAAAAACATCAGAGTAACACCTGAAAGGATGGAAATACCCTAACTCTCCACAGAGAACTAATCTAATAATAACTAATAATAGGGCTGTAGAAATATAATCTCACACTTAGATCTCACATATCCAGTGGTAGCCCACCAATTTGGCTATATTTTGGATAAAAATAAAGACAAGTCCAAGTTAAATGTAAGTGTATGTAAGTGAGAACGATTCTAGGCCAAACAAACAAGTAGTATCTAGTACATTAAAATTTAGGACCATTAATCTAGAAACTCAGTTCATTAATTAACTAGCGTTGTACATAATTTATGTAAAATTTACAGTACTGTGCAAAAGTCTTAGGCACCCTATATTTTTTAGTACAAACTTTGTTATAGATTTGTGTTTTATGACTTCTACATTATCGAGTCAGTACAAAAACATTTTAGATTTCCAAACATTAGTTTTCTAGCACAAAATTAAATGTTACAGAAAAATGTTTGTATGTCAGTAAAGAAAGCAGCAGATTACGTAAGAAACCACAAATTGAACCTGAAACTACACCAGATATTGACTTTGTTTCATTTATTACTGTTGACTGCTCTTTATAGTATTTTTTATTAAGTAAAAGCATTTAATTTCATTATTTTTGAAGGCATCTTTGCTCTACAGCATTTCTTTGCATGTGTCTAAGACCTTTGCACAGTGCTGTGTATTTAGAGATAGATTTTGGAACTTTGTAAAGAAATTTCCCACAGGATGAATAAAGTTTTATCTTTTTTTTTTGAGTGTATGTGAAGATGTAAAGGAGGAAGTAGATCCTGAATACTACAAACACCAACACACCATTCTGATATAGACATTTTTCTCCAAGTGGAGGGTTTATTTACAAAACGTGAAAATATAGACTATGTACAGTTCAGACTACTCAAAAAATAAAGCTAGAAAATATGACCAGGTGTAAAAGTAGAATGAATGGTTCTGACATTTCAAGGCAAGACAGGTTCTTTTATAGGCTACAAAACTGGAGGCATATAAAACTGCATCACCACAGTGTTTACTGTAATACACTAAAAGAACAGCATTAATCATTTCCGGTGTCCTGAGTAGAGAGATGCGGTGCTGAGAGTGTCTTTGCTCTGGTAGGCCAAATCCCGGATCATGGTGGGAAACGGATAATCGCCGGGCGCGCGCAGAGGAACGGCGGGGAGCAGTCCGGATGTCAGGTACGGAGAGAAAAAGCTCGGTAATGCGCCTCCGGAACCGGAATACGCAACACGCAGTGGATTGATCCCGAAACAAGGACTGAGCCCGTAGAAGCTGTCACTTCCGAAAGGTTTCACAGCGGAGGACTGCAGCGGGGAGAAGGCGGACTTTGAGGTGGGAAGGTGCAGCGCGTGAGGCCGCTGTGCCGCCGCCGTGTTCTCCGTTAACGGAGCGTCCGGTTCGTCTGCGCATCGTCCCTCTTTAGACGCAAGCAACATTTCGATGGCCTTCACGATGTCCCCCGTGCACGCGCTCAGAGCTGACCCCAGCACATCCTGCTTGACATGAGGGAAGATTTTCATCAGCACCTCGGCAGGCTCGCGCTCTCTGCCGGAGGAAACTGGCCTTGCCACGTCTCCAGACGCCTCGACTTTCGGTTTATCCGACTCGCTTCCCGACTCCAGGTCTGAGGAGGAGAGAGATCGCGGGCTTGTCGTGCGCTCAGACAGCCGGTCAAACCCGGGAGAATGCTTTCCACTTAGCTGCAGAGGCTCTGTGGGGCTGACCTCTGGGCCGAGGTCAAGCTTGGCCACCGGAGACGTCACCGGGCGCACGTGAGAGCCGACCATGAAGCCGTTAAACATGTATTTTTTCAGATGGTCTCCTGCAAACAAGCAAACAAATAATAGGGAATGAGAACAGCTGTAATGAACATAATGGAACAGGATGTGATAGAGTAGAGTAGAATAGGCTTACAGTGGAATAGGAAACAATAGAAAAATAATAAATAGAATAAAACTATATAGGAAAACTACAGAGAGCATAATAGAATAGAACAAAAAATGAAAGGTTGAGAAAAATGTCAAATTGAATGTACAGAAAAATGTAAAATAAATAAATATATAAATAACTGAATGGAATCAGAAAATAAAAATAGAATAGTAATGTATAGGAAAATATAGAATAGAAAGGTATAAGAATATAATATAATGAAAATGAGAAGAAGTTAAATGATGAAAATGAAATGAAAATAAAAAAAAGAATAACGGAAATTGAAAATAGAATTGAATGGAATATAAAAATACAATAGAACAGAATATAGAAAATAAAAAATCGAATATAATATCTAACCTATTGGATTGACTCTTACGCTGTTTCCAGACCAACACGGTGTCAACTTGGGCACCAATGAGCACCATAACCGTTACAGAAATAACAAAAGAACCGCTAACAAATAATAGACGCTTATGGCTACCAATTAGCATCATGCTAAATAACTGCAGGCTGAAATCATCACCCGCTCTCCTTAAACCGCACCAAGAGGTTAATTAATCTAAAATATAACTATTAAATATCGTTAGCCTCATAGCATAATTGCCCAAGTCATATTTGGTCAAAAATGACTTAGTCAATTATGGTATGAGGCTAACGATANCCTCATAGCATAATTGCCCAAGTCATATTTGGTCAAAAATGACTTAGGCAATTATGGTATGAGGCTAACGATATATAATGTGACGCTCTCTTGATATAGCCTATTCGTTCTTGGAATGAGTGTGATTAGTTTCAGATTTCAATTCGTAATCACGAGCTGGAAAGTCGGAATTTTCGGAAAGTTCAGTGTTGTGACGTCATATTATAAACAAATAGAGCAGATACACAATTACACACAGTGAGAAAATGTTCTCTACTAGTCTTCTAGCCTGCCTCATTATCAATCCGAGGAGCACGTGAACGCAGCATTAATAATTAATTAACATAAAACAATAAAAATTAATATAAAAAAAAAACAAATAATAGCTAATAACATTTAAGTAAAATAATGAATAGGTCAATAACTACACAACTTCACCGAGAATACTACTACTACTATTACTAATATGATGGTGATGATGGACGCACCGGGTTTGCTGTGCTCGGGGGTGAAGGCGGCGTGGAGCCCCGGTGTGGTGCTCGGTGTGACGCCTCTCTCCAGCAGCCCCGACCCCGGGTAGAGGATCTGCATCTGTCGGGCTTCGCTCTCCTCGTGCGCTTGTTGTCGGCGGAGCGCCACCTGCGCCGCCATGACCCTCTGGCGCTCGGCGATGAGCGCGCACTTGGCGCATGCGCAGTCCCTCCAGCGGCAGAAGCGCTTGTGGCCCTTGAGCGCCGACACGACGCCGTGGTTCCTGCAGCGCGCGCACTTCGGGCTCCGCGCGGGATACTGAGCCCGGTCCAGGAGGCGCGGCGCGCGGAGTAACAAGGGCGCGTGCAGCGGGGGAAGAGCGCCGTCCATGTCTGCAGCGTGTGTGAGTGTGTGTGTGTGTGTGTGTGTAGAAACGCAGGTTTTTAAATCCTCAGACAGGTGTGAAACTGTACTCCCGGACACACACACGGACGCAGACACGCCCCTTTCAGACGAAGGCTCAGGTTCAGCCAATGAGCTTCACCTCAAAGTCATTGTTCTGAGGTTACTGCAAATGTCACACACACAAACACACAGACACACACACACTGCATGTTCAGAGTAACAGTCACCTCCAGAATTATTTCTATTTGATATATTTTCAGATGTGAGATGATGTGGAGTGCAATGTTGGACATTTAGAACAGTTTTACTATCCAAGTTGGACGATACTTCATTAAAATACTTTCATACAAGTGTTTATACTTTATCTATAAATACTTTACTCAAGTGTTATTGAAATCAAATACTTGTATTCAGTTATATTTTTATTTCAGAGTAGCATCCAGTCATTTCAGCGTAGCATCCAGTCATTTCAGAGTAGCATCCAATCAAGTTAATCAATGTAGGAAAAAAACCCTCCAGAATCATGGCAATTCATCACCTGCTATAATCTTCACATGCCACAAAGGAACCTAGCGCTATAGCTATCCGAGCGCTTCTGAAAATAGATAAACCACTAGACTACAGTGTTGAACTTGAGGATGAGTGCCCCTGGCCCTACCTCACTAAAATGTTTCAATATGCTGCAGTAAGCAAAGACTCGTATAAACCAAGGCGCCAGATTTACCTCCCTAGAAGGTGTTAACTATATCTAATTTGAAAAGCATATTGAGAGAAGTTTTACTAATTTGCTAACATTAACTGGCTATATTTAACTAAGTTAGTCTGTTTTCCAGTTAGCATAAACTAGCTAGGCAGCAAGCTCTTTACATGGAATGCCCATGATAGTGGTTGTTTAGTATTTTAATAGTCAGCCTCATGTAGTTTTGTGTGTGTGTGTGTGTTTCCTTGCCCAGGGACAGCAGCAGCACTCATTGTCATCATGTCATTCTGTAGCATAATGAAACCATCTGCCCCTTTCCCCGTCCTTTGTTTTTCCTCTCCAAGTGGCTCACGTTTTCTTTTCTTCCTGAACAATTCGACTCCCATTAGGTGTCATCCACACACACACACACACACACACACACACACACACACACACACACACACACACACACACACACCTGCCGAACACCTACAAACACACACACTCCTTAAAGAGATTGCATTGTTTGCTTTGTCTTTGTCAAAAGCTACAAACTGTGGTGGAGATTAAATAAACAAAAGACACTGCTTCAGGACTTCTTACAAGAATGACAGAAAATGTTTAGAACTAAGGAAAAGGGGTATAGAGGTATAGAAGTGAAAAGTTGACAGTGTTTTGTTATTAAATGTGTTAATTGCCACTCGTACCACAGTGCTGCTGAATTCTTAAATCTGATTGGTCAGAAGAGGATTTATATTTATGCATTCATTCTAATTTGTTATAGTTTTATTGTAACAACTTAGCTGTTTGCCGGACGCTTGACATAAACAGATGTGTGTGTGATCGTTGGTATGGTGAAGTTTTCAGTGAGGAGATGTTTATTTACCATTAAATCATTTGTAAGGAGTCTCCAGTGTGAGTGGTTTGTAACAGATCAGGGTAAAGTTGTCTCTTTAGGTTTTCTGTAACATGACAAGCTTTGTAAATATTCCACAGCAATAAATGTAACTTTAAACGAATAAAAGTACAATATGTCATTCTTTAATTAATATAAAAAATGTATTCTTTGGCAAATTGCTGTGGTATCAGAGAATAAAACACATCATGACCCATGGCTGTTATAGGAAACTATGATGATGCAAACACTTTTTATCAATTTTTCATTTAAAAAAATGGTTATCGTCTTGCCAGATGATGGACAGCCTCTATTTTTCCAAACATATTTTACATAGGAGGAATTTCATAATTACAGGAATAGCATTTAGCGATACTGCCAAAGCGTGCAAATCACACAAGACTGAGTTTAAACCCAGTGAAATAGCAGAACCGTACAAGGATTAGTGAAATCATGCAGAGATGCGGCTATCAACGTGTGTGTGAGGGAAGGAGAGACAACGAGTGTTATCTGTTCATCCCCCCACCTGCTTTCTGAAGGATTTGTAAAGAACTCATCCAGAGATGCAGCGATCAACATGCCTGTGTACATGTGTGTGTGTGTGTGTGTGTGTGTGTGTGTGTGTGTGTGTGTGTGTGTGTGTGTGTATACATGTGTGAGAGTGTTATCTGTCCATCCCTCACCTGCTGTCTTATCACACACTGCTCAGACTCGTATCTGGATTCCTTTTGTTTAATTGCACAAGCTTAGTCAAGAAGTACCACTATAACAGGCAAATCCTGTGTGTATGTGTGTATGTTTTCTTTAAAAGATCATAATCTCATTTGTGGGTGAAAACACACACACACACACACACACACACACACACACACACGGTTGAGATGGCCAGCATCCCTCAGATGTGGGAAGTCTTGGTGTAGATGCACCAGTTTATCATCATGCAAACTTTTTTGTCTAAATCATCACACATAGTTTGAAGCACACAGGGTGAATTCATACTTTCGACTATAAAATTATGAAACCTGTGAGAACGTTGTTGCTAGGCAACTGCAATTAATATGTGTGACTTATATTTGATTATTGATCTGATTATCAAATGAATCGACCGTGTATATATGTGAGTGACCACACTTTAAAAGGAATGTCGTACCCCTGGTCATTCATTCAATTGTCCATCAAATCAGCCAATCAGGTGGCAGCAGTGCAATGCATAAAATCATGCAGATACGACTCAAGAACTTCAGTAAATCCTCACATCAAACACCTCAGTGACTCTGACACTGTTGACATGACATGGTTGTTGGTACCAGACTGCTGATCTCCTGAGATTTTCACTTACAGCAGTTTAGAGTTTACAAAGAATGGTGCAAAAAACAAAAAACATCCAGTAAGCAGCAGGTCTGCAGACAGAAAAATACCTTGTTGATGAGAGAGGGTCAGAGGAGAATGTCAAGATTGTTTCAAGCTAACAGAAAGTCTATGGGAACTCAAGTAAGCACATGGTGAGCAGAGAAGCATCTCAGAACGCACAACATGTCCAACCCTGAGGCGGGTGAGCTGAATTCCCCTCCTGTCATCCAAGAACAGGAATCTGAGGGCACAGGCTCACCCAAACTGAACCAAATGGGAAAAAGACCAGGAGATCTGCATCTGTCCAGCTTCAGAATATCAAAATAATAACAGGAAGTAACTAGTCTCCCAGATGTTCCACAACATTAAATGTAGCTATAACGGTTAAAAAGCATGATGTGTCATTCTTTAAATAAAAAAAAAATTAATTGTTTGCAAATTGACGTGGTATAAGAGGAATGGCTTGTCTTTGTGTCAGGCCATATCACCCCACTTAATTAATTGCCTATAAAAACCACATCCCACCATGTTTTATTCCTTAATTAATCAGCACCTTCTGACCAATCAGATTCGAGAATTCAACAGCGCCGTGGATTTACTTTGCTTTCTAATACCTTCTAACACCCTTTTTCACTGAAGTTTCCAAAAAAAAAAAAACATCATTAAATTAAGATAAACAAATAATTTTTTGAATATTATTTGGAGCACTTCTTTAATTTTGGTCAAGTTATAACTTATAAGAATTCACTCAGCTAGTCAAGGTATAATGAATTTTATTATAGTTATTATAATAATTGATAATCGATAATGATTGATATAAATATATATTCTATACCTGATTAAGCAGACGTTTTCACTCTCCAGAAGTTCTTTCGCACTGTGTGCTTATACATGTGCGTGTACGTGTGTGTCGGTGGTGTTTGTTGTGCTGTGATTGGATCAGTGTCAAATTAGTGTGTAGTGAAATACTGTGTGAGAGATAACATGCCCTATCAGGACAGGAGGGCTGATGTCTTATCTCTCTCAGAGTGAGTGTGTGTGTGTGTGTGTGTGTGTGTGTGTGTGTGTGTGTGTGTGTGTGTGTGTGTGTGTGTGTGTGACTTCTGACCATGTATGGTCTTGTCAACCCCTTTAATGCATGAAGGCAATAAAACAACCACCATGTGTGAGCTTGAGAGACAGAGACTTGCTACTTCTATGAGAAGAGGGACAGAGACTGAGCAAAACACACACATACACCTCGTTGGTGAAGTGTGTGTGCATTCAGCGAGGCAGGGAGAGGCAGAGTGAGGGACCCTGATGGAGGTCTATTTGTACACTGGACCACCAGAAAAGTGCTGAAAGAGGGAGGGAAAAAAAACGGAAATAGGCGTCGATATGTCAGAATGCATGCTGCATCAGAGTGTCCATGTTGAACGAGACGGCATTTCAAGCAGTATAATAACGCTTCTGAGGGGCTTATCTGAAGTGACGATGATAGCAAGATGTTAAGAAACAATATTCAAGCAGTTTCCTAACCAAATAACTTTGAAATCATGTTCTTTTAAAATGAATTTATGCAGCACCGTATTGCCAGTGTCATGATTTTGTCATGAATAGTCAATAGTCACTTGAATGGAAGTTCGTCATATGACTAACAGCAAAGTAACATATGACTGTATTTTTAACGTTAGTCCTCAAACAGATCACTGTGACTTGATAAGCTGAGCAAGCTATTGTAAACATTACTACAGTATTGAATTTAATAATCATATTGTAGACATATTGTGAACATCAGTGTTATTGCCATTTTGTTGGCCTGATGCATGATGAAAGATGATGAAGCACGCAGAACAAAATATCTTGAAGAACAATAATAAATGCCTATGTGATCTGTTAATAAGGTACATTTTCACAGGCCGTGTTTGAACGCTACTGGCATTGGAAATACGAGCAACCAACTTCAGTAGCACTGACAATGACTCTAAATGAGTTGCGAGTGAGTTTATAAAGCCATGTACACAAACACACATCTAAATACTGATTCCAGCTGTAGTCACGTGCCAAAATATAGCTAGACATTCTACCTACATGCATCTATTAAGGTAGAAAACATCTACCTAAATGCTGTTTGTCCTCCACTTTCTCTAGTGAGATAGACACAGGATTTACAAGAACCTCGTCAGTACAGCAGGTGTTTTTTTAACGGAAGGAAAAACTAGAAAGGTAACTAGGAGGGTAATGACTGTCTATTTTTTTTGTTAATAAAATTTTTAGAGGTGAATTAAAGCTATAGCTGCAACATGCTCTTTCCTATTAATGTCGCTCTTTTTGAAAATGGATAGCTGTAAGCAGATGTGCTGAAAATCTTCATCATTACAGCCCTGACTCGAAATCTAACCCACCTCTTCAGTCTCCATCATTCGGCTCATGCTCAGATGCCGGTGAGTTGAATTTGCCAGTTGAGTTGCGGGTCGGTGAATTTTTCGAAAGGCCTGTTGAGTTTCAAATACCTGCTAAATATCGCTAATGGATCACCAGAGCTTGCTAAAGAAGTTACGCTTAGCAGAAGTATGCTAGTCTGCATGATACAAAGACTGTCCATGACCCGTGGCTCATGACCCTTGACCTGTAACCCTTATGTCTGTGGCTAAGTGCTAAAGTGACAGCCTGCCATGTGCAAGCAGTTTCACTAGGAAAACATAAGAATGAGATCTAACTTCAACATTTGGAAAGGTTTTATGGACAATATGCTGTTTTAGAGGAATAATGCGAGAAGAAGGAACGGGTATATGACTCCTTTCGACAGTGGCTTCGGAGAGCAAACATGGTTAATAATGACAAGCCACTTAGAAATAATGCAAGTGCCGAAAGACTTTGGTGTGTCATCGCTAGCAATCTAGGGGTTGTTGTTTTAATGGGAAAATTCCTCACTCAGTGTTTATAACCAATTCTGACAAATCCAATGTCATTCAGATTAAGTATATATGGTAATATATGGTAAACACTTCCACTATAATGTCCAATATCACATTAGCAATATCTCTATTAGCACTGTCAGCAAATTTGAAAATAAAAACTTATTCCACATGTTGTGAAATTTTTCTCTTCAGAAACACAACTGATGAAACATTTCTGTTCAAAATGACTATATTAGTATAATAAGTGCATATAATTATTGATAGTAGTATAGTGTGTGTACCTGTATACTGTAGAATCTCATGAATCTCGTTGATATTCAGATGATTCTGTAGTTGACAGTATTATAGTATAGTGGCGTAATGGATATGTTATAGTAGAGAGAGAAGGAAGGAAAGAAAGAAAGAAGGAAGGAAGGAAGAGAAAATTGAAAGATAAGATTCCGAAGTGCAAACAGTTGATCGTATCAACTGACTGGATCAGTAAAATATGGAATATTTGCTAACAATCACTAAGTCACTTCAGTTCTGGGTTTTGAGAATCTGTCATCTCTCTCTCTCTCTGTTTATCCTCTCTGTAGTGAGTGGCGTCAGTGCTGTTTGAAGGTTTGGGTTGAAAGAGTGACCTGTCATTCCAGAGCATACCTGAGTCACACACACACACACACACACACACACACACACACACACACACACACACACACACACACACACACACACAGAAAAGAGAGAACTGAGTGAGTGTCTTTTAACTTTTTAAACCCATTAAGTAGACTATATTAAAGAAGTGCTAATCCTTGCAGAAAGATCAGTTAGCTTGAAGAATGATAATTCCTTTTCTCATCACAAGCTTTGCAAGGTGAAAATATACACAAAATGTCTTCCTTTTTTTGTTACTTGAAGGAGCTATTCTGTTTTGAAAATGCACCCCAATACAGAGAACTCGAGAGCACAAGTAAACATTGTGAAATGGCAACAATGATGCAAAAGAAGAAGTTGTGATCCTTACGGATAAAAGAACGTAGGAGGGAAAAAAAGAAAACAGTGAGATAAAGAGAGAGACAGACAGAAAGAACCAACTGTCCTATCAGATGTGAGAAAAAGAGACATCAGCATGTTTCATCTCTCTATCGCGGCTTTGGTGTTATGGGAAAAGACTTATTCTTGCTCGTAGACAATAACAGTTAGGTTCCTGATAGTGAGGTGTAACGATCAGACACATACAGGCGAGATTAGACTGACTGATCACACTTAGTAAGGCTGGGGGAGGTAAAAGAAAAGAGTGTGGTATTATGCCTGGACAAGCAAAAAAGCAGAGCTTAGCCAACATCGTGAACAAGAAAATCTAGCAGACAAAGAGGGGAAGAAAAACAGAATTTAACCACAAAATGTTAGCGTATACTGGTGGACAAGACGAATAATATTTTTCAGATGTGAGCAAAGCAACAGTATAAAACAGCGTGAGTACTATGCAATAATTAGCATGTGTTACCAATCCCACCTTCTTGTTTTCTATTGGTTCACCTAGATAAGGTTGGCCTTACTTCTTCTAGGCTTTTCTACCCCCCGAATTTTGTTGGTGTTTGGTCTGACTGCTGCTTATCAGGTGTGTCCTGTATCATCATAAGTTCCCCAGTTTTTAGTTTTACGATTTCGATTTGATATCTACAACCGTGGAGACTTTTTCAGTCCGAACATCCTTTCTGAAGTAGAAAAATCTAGTGATTTCTGAGATAATTGGCTACTGTAGAGATGTGAATGAATAATCATTCCTGACCTACAACATTTAAGGTATTTTGAGTGATTTCCCCCTTTCCCCAAATGTAAAAATGTAGTTGGTCTGTCAAAATATGTTTGGTGGCTGAAGATACGAAGAAATTAAACCGTGACTTCGATGATGTGACTCAATGTTCAAATCGTAACACGTTTGTGTGTGAATGGAGTTTAGGTGTCTTTTGGCTCAGTAATACCAACAGTTATAAGCTTGCACAATGCTAAACTGGTGGCTGTAAGATGTTAGCTACATTAAGGCTGAGTTATACTAGCTGTTAACTCCTGGTATGAAGATGGCAGCTGCATGTATTTAGTGTTGTTCTCAGAATCTAACGTTATGCATCTGCGTGATGTGCTACCAACGTAAATAGTGAAGGCAGTATAGCACAATGTGTCCGCAACTTACTAAACAAAGTAAGGTCTTGTCTCAAATCGCATACTTGTACACTATTCTAAACCATTATTGATTACTAACACTATCAGTTTTCCTATTACAGTTGGTGTTTGAATTTTAAAAACCTCTAAAACCTACTGAAAGGTCTGTTTTGTGTAGCATTCTGGATTTTCCACCATCATCGTGATTGTTGTCATGATCTGCTATATTAGTAAATACTTTTTAAATGTAAGCTCAGAGTTTTTTGATTTGAGACACAGTCCAGTGACAACAATCACGTAGACAGTTGAAAGTTTTAAAGAGAAACGAAGGTCATCAGGCTCTTTAATGTTGCTGTGCATGAAATTGTTGAACATTACCTTTCGACCTGCACCTACAGTGTGTTCAAAGTGCCAAACAAACGATGAGACAGACAGGATGGATAACTGAATAAAGTCTATTCATCACTAAAGACTGCTGTGATGATGGTGGATAGATAAAAACTACAAATAAAACGTGAGCCCACCTGAAGTCCTGTTTTATGTCTTTCCTCTTCTCTTCCCACTCTCTCTCTCTTTTTCTCCTTTTAACTAGTCATGACGTACACAAGGCTTCTGATGGTAACTGTGCAACCAAACTTGAACAGAAGCCAAAATCCCAAATGAAACAAAACAAAACCTGTATGTGGGTACAGCTAAACAGGTTTTATTTTATCAAACGGGATTTTGTCGGGGTCTTGTTAGATGTGTGTAGTCTTCCAAGACATCTCCATGTATCGTTTACATAACTTAGGACCAAGACTGCGATGTTTAGTGTCCCACAGTTTTGCTTCAGTTCTGTTCGGGAACTACAAAGTTAATAGCTAACCTCAGAGAATGTCATGCAGATTAGCCAATATAGTTCAGAACTTGTTTTCACTTTTAGCCCAAAATATACTCATTCAGACATATCTGTAGTCTGACTTTAGCATTGTGCTGGAGCTAGAAGGCTGAAGTAATTGAAGTCTAAACCTCACCCAAAATCTGTGGCATTTTTTTAGCCATCGCTCACTAGTCTATCCGCTTGAGTATGGACCCTAGATCTTATAAGCAGCTGCTAATAACAAAGTTTGTTAACTAAGGCTAAATAGAAATGTTAGTCTTAGTGGCTTGGATGTTAGCTGCATAAGCTAGCTACATAAGCTGTAAGGTGGGGTGATGTTAGCTAGCTTGTTTTTACTACAGAATGACTTCTGACAACCTACAAACACTATGACAACAATGACTCTTAGCTAACTATAAGCCTATAGCTAACTATATTTGTAAATGGAACGTTACTTCTTGTTTGGAGCATTACTTATCAGTAGGTTCATTATGTTTGATGAAAATTTTATGGATAGAATTACAGAATTGTCTCGAACAAGAATGATAAACAAGGGACCTTCCACAAGTTTGCAAGCTTTACCTCAGGATACAGCTCGTTAACTACAGCTCTGCCTTCTGATTTAAATGCACTGGTTGTTTATTATTGGAATATATCTGAAGGTTTGCCACTTGTTTCTATCTCCTTTATTACTTCTTTCTTACAACATCTTTCCCCTACTCTGACTTTCTCTCTTTCTCTCCCATGTCACAGTTTGGCTTTACCAAGGGGCAGGATTAACAGGTTAAGTGGGCATTTAACACACTCAAGTGTCTCCTTTCAGCCCCACTCAAAAACCTGTGGGAACCCAACACACACACACACACATACACAAATCAGACTTGTGATAACACACATTAGCTTTGCTCTCAAGCTAACAATATACTATTACAACCTAAACTCGTCATTGTGATCCGATGACACGTTGAGGGGCCGCTGTGACACGTTTTTGGCTCGTCCTTTATTCTGGCGCAGGAAGTGTTAAGAATCAAAGGGTGTATTGAGCACCGTCTTAACACATTCCAAACTGCCTGCATGCACGCTTATACCACAGGTTATTTGGGCTTGAGTGACCTCATGGAGGTTATGTCAGGGTCAGTCAGGGTTCAAAGGTCACCTAATGACAGAGTGGGAACCTGAAGGTGAGAGCAACAAAGGAGAGATTAGCGTTCCTCTGAAGCTAAGGGAACATGACGTTGTAGAGCGTGATGGTTTTTTTGTTTGCTTTAATTGTCAGGTTGTGTGGCATTGATGTGCATCTGATTGACTTTAACATACCTCTCTGTAGCAGATACACAATCCACTGCAAAAAGGTTTAAATATCTTTAAATGTCAGAGGATTTTTGGCATTGGGTCAGTAAACAGTCCAGTGCTGAACCGCCTTTTCCTCCAACTCTCTTGTGATCTGATACCGAATGTTATAAACTATGTGAATGTGTAAGTGAATCGGATTAAAACTATGCCCCCTAAATACAGATCTCTTATCAATACCAAAAAAGGGAGAATGGTTGGAATTTGTTAACTTCTTCCCACCTCCAAAAAACATGCCATTAGATGGTTCGGCTATGCTAAATTACTCCTAAGTATGAATAATTGTGTGTGTGTGTGTGTGTGTGTGTGTGTGTGTGTGTGTGTGTGTGTGTGTGTCACGTACCACGGGACACTATCTGACTACGGGGTAGATCCCACATAAGAGAGGAGAGTGGGTCACTAGGGTCCTATCCTTCTGGATCCTGCTCAACCCTAATCAAGATAAAGTACTTATTGAAAATGAATGCACATTTTTGACTATCTTGTGCACACCCCAATTACAGGGTACCTCTTTCCTGAGGCGGTAAGTCAACTTCCTGCTCTTGCCAAACCCTTGCCTCCATTTAGACCCTACTACAATCTTGAAGCCCACAGATTCCTGTACTTATATGGATCCTGCTCCTGCCAGCCTGATCCAAGCCCTTGGACTCCTCAGTGCTCCTATCAGAATCCTACTTCTGACTCACCAGCTGAGAAACCACACAGTCCGCCATCCTGAAGACTTTCCAGTGTCAGAAAGGTTGAAGCTTTAACTGTTACAAAGCTCTGACACTGGAGACTCCTTCCAAAAAATTTAAATAAACGTCTCCTTACTGGAAACTTAACATTAACATTTTTTTCCAAAATATGTTTATGTGGTGCTTCTACCATATAAGCCCCTGACTCTGTTGTTATTATTGAAATGATGTGGTATAAAAATGAGTACATTAATATAAATGTGTGCTTTGTCTTGCAGCTGGAAATACTGTCAGAGCTGCTGTTATAGAAAATTAAACAATATCTGACCAGTCAGAATCGAGAATTCAGTAGAAATCTGTGTAATAATTCCACATCTAAATCTAACATTTAGGCTCTTAAAAACTTAAACACACAATGCTTTTCAATCCCATGATTCATTATTTAGATCTGAAGTACTTCAAGGGTCGCCACCTGAATGCCCAATTTAACCTCTTTTTCCCCCTTGTACGAGTAGGAGACAAAAACTCGGCTAGTTTTCCCCTTTGATTCCAATTTATTTTTGAAGCAGCACAAGAATCTCACAACAGAGTTGTTCTTGGCACGCTGGGTTCACCTTTCAGTGAGGAAAAGTCCCGCCGTGAGCTCAGAGCAGTGGCTTTGTCCCGTTAGGACGACTAGTTTCCTAAAGCTAGCAGGGAGCACTTGCCCTCTTGTCCTGCACACTGTGGGGGTCCCGTCATTTCCTCTGTCCACCGAGAGAAAGGAGGAAAGCCTGAAAGGAAGTGTTTCCAAAATTGAAGGTTCTGCTGCAGAAATGAATGTTTATATTACCTGGAGCGAGAGTTAGATAGATAGAGAGAGAGAGGGGCTGTTATATGCTGAAGCCTGCTGAGTTAATAATGAAGCTGTTGCTGAGGGATAAATCAACACATTTGTTTGATGTTGCAGAAATTTCCAAGAGAGAGTGTGTGACAGTGTTCAGCTGTCATTATAGCAAAGGCATAACTACATATTGGATAGTGAATGGGAGTGATTATGAGGATTCATAAGAGGCATAAAGATAAAGCACTTGAATATATATATTCAACGACAAAGTGGTTTGAGGTCAGCTGATTGACACGGATATCATACCACTATAAAGTTGATTATTTTCCTATAACAGCATCAGAGTTTCACAAGATAAGGAGAATGTGGTGTCGTTAAAAGGTTACTAATATAAAACAATAATTAATTTCATGCAGTTGTCAAACTTTTTATTCATTTATAGTTACAATTGATTTTGTGAAACGTTCATGAAACATGTTCCTGCTATCACTTAATTGTAAACATCCGTTCCCTCACCAACCGGTTTTTTCCTGTCAAAAAAAAAAAATTTCCTAAAAAAAAAAAAAGTACCTTGTTATGATACCGAGAAACCACAACAGCCACCATCTTTCAAATCAGAAATGCAAAGGAACTGCTTTATCTCTGGCTGTTAATATTGCACAGGTGTATTTCTCATTATATCTTTTTTCTTTCTTATATTCTGTGCTTGTCTCTCTTTCTCATTTTCTCACTTCCCGTGGAGAGAAAGAGACGTAAGACATAAGAGATGGAAAAAGACAAAAAAAATAATCAGAACAAGAAAATGAAAGTTATCTCCATTTCTGTTTCTACCCCTCATACCTGCAGTTTCATTTCGACTCATCCGTCCACTGACAGACGCTGTGTAATATCGGCTTATGGACATGACTCAAGGTCTGACCCTCAGATGTGCAGTGCATGGGATGCCGAGACACAGAGCAATACACACATTCAGGTTAAATGAGTCAAATTCCTGTAACAGATCTCCAATCTCTTTTCAAAACAATCCTGACGGTAATAGACCAAAAAAACAAAAAACAAAACAAAAAAAAAAACGTGCAATTTTGTGCATAGTGTTAAATGGTTTTATCTGGTTAATGAATGAATGGGAGATGAATTGGACCCATACAATACCAAGATCACAATACATTTAATTGAGTTCAGTTTTAAAATGTATGGCCTATGACTAACAGATTTCTAGAAATCACTCTGATTAAGATTCAGGCATTTTTCCTATAGCAGCAGGAGTCATTTAGAGTGCAACCCGCTCAATTAAGAGAGGAAGAGATCCTCCAGATTTGTAGAATAATCCTCTTTCTCCTTTTGTCTTCTATTGTCTCTACACTCGTCCTCTTAAGAGGATAAGGTGTGAAAACAGGATGCGAATAGTGACAAGAAATGTTTGTGTGAAACAAAAATGAAACGGAAGTCTTGTGTCAAAAAAAAAAAAAAAAAAAAAAAGATATACTGTAAACAATGACATTAGCAAGTAAAAATATCTTTAATGCTGTCACATTTATCTACTATGTCCTATTAAAAGATTATAGTAAACCCAATATACTATTCTATTCTAAGTCTATTCAAGACTTTTTCACTTGCTAGGATGTCATTCTTTTTGCAATGTAATGAATCGGAAACAGCTGCATAAGGGAAAAAAATAGATATGGAGAACATCTGAACATAAACATCTCCCTCTAAGTATATGTGTGACTACACAGGAGTGTTTCTCTTCAATGATAAACTAAAACACAATTACATTTAGTCATGGAGTCACAATATTTCGTTTAAGGGAACACAATAAGAAAGTTTCAGAGGTGTTAATCTGCTGGTATTGCATATTGCCAGAAGCTGTCATCACCACAGTTTAATCCTCATCGCTCTTCCTGGTTTCCGGGAATACGATCTGCTTAAAAAGTACATAAGGTTTAGTAATAAGAGCAAGCTTAGTGTAATGACCCGTGAACAAACAATGCTTGTATGGATCTTTAAATATCGGAGACTTTTTGGCACAGGGTCAATATGCGGTCAGTGTTAAATCAGGAACAGGAGGAGGATGAACGAACACTAGACCATGGATTACAATATTGTTTACACACTTCAGATTCCATTCGCCATCATAATGTTAACCCCTTTTCTATATTTTTACCAAAATTGAAACATAAATATCATTTTCTAACATGAGACTTTGACAACATTAAGCATAACTATAAGCGGATAAAAAAGTATGACGTATCGTTCATAATTACTATACTTCACACCATGCTGTCATAGAAAAATAATCAACTTTGAGATGGTAATAGTAACTCTACTGTACCTATCACACCAATCTGTTATTGACTACTTTTCTATAATAGCATGCTCCAAATATTTTTTTACTAATTTTACACATATTTGTTTATATCAGTTAAAATGTTGTTCTTGTTGTGTTTTGAATATTCTGTGCCATATCATATAACATATTAGAAATGTACCTTGCATAAGCATTTAAATGTAAAGGACAGATTTCTTTCAGCTTTGATTCACTATATCAGAATTCCAATGGGTCAAAAGTTTACATACACCAAGTTTACAATCTTTTTAAACAGTCTGGAAAATTTTGGAAATTGTAATGTAATTACTTTTAGAAACTTCTGATTGGTCAACTGTAATAATTAGGAGTTAGTTGGGAGTGCACTTGTGTGCTAACTTAAGTACTTTATGAAGAGGTAAGTCTTTAGACGTCGTTTGAAGACTGCCAGTGACTCTTCGGACATCTAGGGGA
>CM074972.1:4587990-4672232 GCA_037577455.1 Pangasius macronema
AGCCACTACAGCAATCGCAGTCCCAAGCCATTACAGTACAGCTCCCCGTATGTGATCCCCAAACCATCTCCACAGCCTCCAGGTGGCACCATCGCCAGCAAACCAAAGCAAATCACACAGTAGTAAGCTAGAGTTCTTAAATCCGGAAGTCGTGCTATCGTTCTTTTTTCCTTCTGGTGATAAACTCATAACAGGTTGACACTTGCACACTTTCACCTCACATATCATCAGTTCAGATCTCAAGAGGATTACAAGCACAGAGTTACACAATGTTGATATAATATAGTTCTGTAACTTTCAGTGATGTTGTCAAATATTAGCATGAACACACAAGTAGTGTCTATGCACGTGGGTGGAATTTTCATCACTGTGATGGTGGTCCTTGATAAAGAACTCGACAAAATCGAGATACCATTAACAGTATGCAGATGCTGTCTACTGAAAAACACATTTATATATTAAATAAAAACTCTAGGTATTAGGGTAACAAGAACAGCTTGGATGTAATCAGGCAAAAAGTGATTATTATTAATCATGATGTATTTAAATTACACTTAAATCATAGGTAGTCTGTAAAAGTATGTACTCTACACCTTACACCTGCTTTAAGTGCTTAAAGAGGTGTTAGATTTAGGATTTAGCAGCCTCATAAGTAATTTTTTTTATATCTTTATGTTCATATGAATAAGTATCAGTGTGACAGACAAATCCTATGTGTGTGTGTGTGTGTGTGTGTGTGTGTGTGTGTGTGTGTGTGTGTGTGTGTGTGTGTGTGTGTGTGGCTACAGCTTCGACTGCTTTATTGTTACTCATAAAGATGTAGTGAGATATAACACCTTTGCACCCAGATGAGGATGGGTTCCCTTTTGAGCCTGGTTCCTCTCAAGGCTTCTCTCTCATATCATCTCAGGGAGTTTTTCCTTGCCACCGTCGCCACCGTCGGCACTGGCTTGCTCATTAGAGATAAATTCACAGTGATAAATTCAAATATTTACAATATATTTTTTGTGAAGTCATTTATTTCTGTAAAGCTGCTTTGTGACAATGTCCATTGTTAAAAGTGCTATACAAATAAAATTGAATTGAATTGAATAACAAGTAAATGTTGTTCTTTCTTTTAAAGTCCAAGTGATATGATGCTTTGGTTATCCAAATGGTTAATCAAATACCTAATAAAGTGTATAATTTCTGCTCAGTAATAATCCATTTTTCCAAAGTACCAAAGTTGGATTTCTTTGACATTACATTGATCTTCGTTTCTATGGGTTTCACACTATAACTAGGTCATTCTACAATTGTGATGGAAAAGTGCTTAAAAAAAAAAACTAAACAAAAAAAAAACTAATATTAAAATCACATCTATGTATTGTATTTAACAAGATGATCTGTTCCAGATTTGTGAAAGAAAAACAGTTTAAATGGCCTTTTGATTTACATTTTAAAAGAGTAGTTCACTCATGTTAATCAGTAGTGTTGCCTGTATTTGAAATAAAATCCTGAGTTACTGTTATGCTGTAGGCCATTTCCAACTTGTGGATTTTCATTTTAAATGTCTCAATGTTCTTTTGGGGTCTCCTTTAATCTTTTCTCCGGTGCAGTTGTTGTTACCCATTTCTAAAAGACATTTAATTTCTTTACATTACATTTACATTTACAATGCATCATTTAACTGCTTTTCTTTACTCCTGTGGCACAGTGCTTTTATAGTGTAGACTGGACTTTCATTACCATTATTCACATTACCCATAATCCACATTTCCTATAATTACCCAGGATGTCATTCTGGTACAGATCATCTTCAACGTTAAATGTGATTCTTCCAGCAACATACTGAGCCACAGTTCACTTTGGAAGACAAAATTTTGAAAACCGCTCTTTTTGGTGGATTATGGTTCAGATTGAATCTAATGAAGAGCTACGCATCAAACAACGTGCAGTAACTTACAATAATGTAAACAGTATTTCACAACCATTCAGTCCTGGATTAGTCTTAATCCACTTTTTTTTAATCTATGAAATGCTCTGAAGAGATTTTACATTTGCAACCTCAAGTTATACCCCAGCAAACAGAAAGCTCTGGCAAATGGGACAATTGTAAAATATAATTATATGCATTTAATAAAATATCCTTTAAGAATGTCTTTAATGTTATCACAAATGTCTGGTGTTAAGTGAAGCAGGTTTTTGTAGACACAATTCTGCAGAATTTGTCCTCTTATCATCTTCCCAAGCATAGGAAAATTCGTTCTGTCATTACCTCATTCGTCCATGTCAAGCTAATCAGGTGATAATTTCACTACAGCTAGGGAACTTTGACTTTGTGAACCTTAGACTTATGGAAAGATATTTAGTGCATAAGATATAGTGTGTGATGTCTACAATGTGACGTCTACAAATTTTTACATATTACGAAACCATGTAAGTCATGTAAGTGCAGCCAGTCAAAGGTTGCGTTAACATCTAAATTACATTTACATCCAGATAAGGATGTTTGATATAATATTCACGTGTATACTGGAGATATGGAACAGAACCTACATTGCATGTTTACATTTTTGTTTTTTGTTTTTTCCCTCTTAAATATCCTCTTAAATATCATGGTTTGATAACCAAAGTGTGAATGTATTTGTGCTGGATTTCCACAAAGCATATTACTCACTTATAACTGAGAGACATACTAATGACTTCAGTCACTGCCGCTCTGCAGGGCCATCCTGCCAATCCTGTTATCTCATATTCAGTACAATAAGAGAACTTTTTTTTTTGCTTCCAGTGTTGGGCAATAATTTACTCCAGAGGCAAGCATTATCTCGATGACCTTATTTTAAGTTTCAAACTGACTGTGACCTATGACCTATAATGACCACATCATCGGCTGGATAATAGGCAGAGATAAAGCTCCTCTATAAAAGCACAGAGACAGAATGACAGATTCACCTTCTTTACTCCACTCTCTCTCTCTCTCTGTCCTGATCTGTGTCTATTTCTAACATGGCATTCAACGGCACATGGAAGATCGACCGTAATGAAAACTATGACAAGTTTATGGAAAGGTTGGGTGAGTGAAGTATTAGTTATTAACAGATAATGTAATAAGAGCTAGAATTAATAATAGTCATGAAAACAGATGTCTCATGGGGTTTAGTCTGAATTTTAGCATAAATTTCATTATCAATGAATGTTGTATCCCTCCTTCTGAGATGATATGTGGGATGATCTGTGCCTGACATGTGATCAACACTCTAAAAGATGAAAAATACATTTAAACCTAATACAAAACAGCTAATGTGACAGAATCTAGACCTGTTTAATCAACGTGATAGTAATAACACGTTTTTCAAGTAATTGAGACTCTTCATCCTCCGGAACGGTGGAAGTGATACTGACTGTCTGTCAGAGGCCATGCCACCTTCATTAGGATTGATAGCAGAGAGGACACACCTCATTCAATGTGACTGATAGACACAAAGACCACACCTCCTTCATTTAATACAGATAGAACATAGGGTTCGCCTCCTTCAATAGGACTGACAGCAGATAGGCCACACCCTTTCACTTCAACTGACAAGCGCAGTTTTGTATAATAGTCAATGGCATAAATGCAAATAATATACCCATATATGAAAGTATGTGCAAGCAAATATGTGCAACAGAGAGTGTAAAATGTGTGCATGTGTGTGTGTTTGTGTGTACAGGCGTTAATATGGTGAAGAGAAAGCTGGCTGAACACGACAACCTGAAGCTCATCATTGAGCAGAACGGAGACAAGTTCATCATTAAGGAGTCGAGCACTTTCAGGACCAAGGATATCGAGTTCACGCTCGGAGTGCAGTTTGAGTATTCAATGGCTGATGGCACTGAGCTCACTGTGAGAACCAAAAGTCAATAATCAGTAAAGAACAATCATTAGCCAAGAGTGCTAGAGTTGAAAACATCATTCGTGAAATCAAAAATTGAAATATATAATCAAACTCACATTGAGAAAAAAAAAATCCTACACATGGTCTTTAACTAACATACTGTACCTTTGTACAATGTGTGGTGTGTATATACTAAACGTATGTGTGTGTATATACTGTATGTGTGTGTTGTCCCTCAGGGCACTTGGGTGATGGAGGGAGAGATTCTAAAAGGCACATTCACCAGGAAGGACAACGGCAACACCCTGACCACCACCCGGTCACTGGTTGGTGGGGAACTCGTACAGGTGACACACACACACACACACACACACACACACACACACACACACACACACAAACAAACACACAGTTAGTCTGAACACATACATCATCTAGCTATATGTTACACATGGCATTTAGCCATGACGTATTAACATCTTTCCTGAAGTAATTTGGGGCTAACAAAAATCCAGTTATATCAATATACAAAGCAGTCTACTTTGCTTGCTAATCTGTACGATGTGCTTGCTAGGAAGCTAGAAACATAAACTAAAAGATGGTTATACAGTCTAACTGCAGTCTAAGTCTAAGTCTATGGTTATACAGCTTTCTTTTTGTATGGAATTACTAATAGTAAGGTTGGGACATATTCAATAAAAACAGTAGGATTAGGAGATCCTCCATTTTGGATCTTCTGCACTGCAACTGTAGCAGTTCTGCTACAGGGCATTGATGCAAATTCACATATCAGAGTACACCCAGCTGTAGTTTCTCATAGCAGATGTATGTGTCGTAAAACTATTAAGTGCTACAAATTCCAGTTATTTTTCTGACAGAGGGCTAGCATGATTAGCAGGGCTGGCTGATGAGAATCATGAATGTCGATATAGCTAAACTAGAGTTAAAATACAATTAAATAATGATGTGAATGGTTTAATTATTAAAGACAATTATAAACATTTTTAAAAGTTCCTAATTCGATGCATTCTGATGTTTGTCCTACACAGTGCTACAACTACGAAGGTGTTGATGCTAAGAGGATTTTCAAGAAGGCATAAAGGAAGTGTGGAGAAGGACTGTCCAGTTTTGGAACAGATTTTGTATGAAACTGTGATTGTTGTCATTACCTGTTATGTTTCAAATAAATGTACGGATGTTTCTACTTTACTTTGTGGTATAAGGATTGATTCTTACTCTCCGCTGTGTCAAAGGTGAGGATTTACCCTGCTTTAATTCATCAGCTGAAACTTTATAATTAAATGCTGGATCAGATAAAACACATAACAGGACCATACTGCGTCATCATCACCAATTTATGAGGTTTATTAACGAAAAAAGAAATGAACTATTGTACATCAATAAACAAATCACTGCCACTCTTAACCACAAGAGGGAGCTCTGTAGCTTTACACTTTGTAACTTAGCTTCAGTCATAATATGCAGATTTCCCCTTTCTCCATAGAACTGATTTTTAACCCTTTACTGCACATTGTTGCCATATGGCAACAATTTACAAACTACCCCCCTAATTTTTTTTTTTNTTTTATTTCTTGAACTAATTCAAGTAATAAAAATCCATAATAAATAAATAAATAATTCATGCAGTAGAGGGTTAAGTCAGTCTATATGCAAAAATTAGATCTTTAAAAAATACATTGAGCCATTTAAATACATTTTGAATTTTGAAGTTTTAGTTTAAATGTAAAAAAGGTCAAGCTGTATTAACAAATTTGATGCAAATAATAGATTTATTTATATTTTATTTATGCTATACTATATGTAACCCAATCCATATAATAATTCTTAGCCATCCAAGAGAAATTTAGCAATGTTTTAAGTTTTTTTCAAGGGGTACATTATATGGGTGTTAAACTCACAATATGATGATCGATTCTTAAAGCAATATCAATAAATGTGTTAGGAAATGATAAATCATTTATAATCGATTCATGATTGTTGCCTCCATTCATTTCAATCGTTGTTTTTTAATTGATGCATCAAACCAAATTGTCTGACCATTACACATTAGTATGTTATCAGCTAACTTGTTCAAGACATTTCTGAGCTCCCAAGATAGGGTGAACATTACTCTTTACTCGGTATTATTTTATTGCTGTTTAATACAATAACTCAAATAGAACAGAATTGAGTAGAATATCTATTGCCAAATGTACTGATATTGAGAAAACTCTCTCTCTCTCTCTCTCTCTCTCTCTCTCTCTTTTTTTTTTTTAGAAATAGTAACAGCTAGTAGCACATACAATAAGTGACATAATTAATACCGTACATTGTTCTTGAAGCAAAGTGCTCCAGTGAGGTAAATCAGTCAGAGAGGTCATACTTCAGCGGTGCGATCACACACACACACACACACACACACACACACACACACACACACACACACACAAACACACACACATTTTTTTTTATTTCTATCCATCCCATAATGCTTTGCAGTATGCCAGTTCCATGGGGAATCACATGACCAGGAAGTGTGACTTTTACACAATGAGACTCGTGCCTTATGATCCCCAGATCTCTCGCTTCTTCTTCTTCTCTCTCTCTTTTCTGCGCTGAGAGAGGTCTGACTGGTTTTTGCAATCTTGCTCGCCTGCACTTTTCTCTATCCCTGTCTTTCTGGAGGGCAACACACACACACACACACACACACACACACAGAGAGAGAGACACTCACAAGGAATCATAAGGCATCATCCTCATTCTGTCAAAGTTATGTGACTCCCAGTGGCACTCGGGACTGTCATGCTGCAAAGCATTATGGAACATGAAAGAAAATTGAACTTTTGTTGTTATTTAAGAAGTGTTTTGCTATTTGTGTTTGGTGTGTGTAGAAATAGATGGAGTGAGAAAGTGCAGGAGAGGCAAAAGTGCAAAATGAGGGCAAAAAAAGAGTTATACTCTATATATATATAACTATATATAGTTATAAGGGAAATGTGAATAAGAATGAAAAGAGACCAAGGTGAGAGAGGGAAAGGATAAAGAAGGATTGAGAGATGAAGAGGGAACGATCAGATTGGGAGATGATGATAAGAAAGGGAGAATGATAAACCAGGAGAGAAGGTGTGAAGGGGAGAAAGGTGTGAAAGATAGCTGCATTATCACACCTCCACAGGAGAAAACCAAGTGTCCGGGGAGAAAGAAGTGAGAAGAATCAGACGGTGAAGTTTTCAGGCCACAGTTGTCTACTGTGGGAAAAAAAAGAGACTTTGAACTGCAGCAGTGAACTTACGTACGTATAAAAATCTTTATTGATTTTACACAAAGATGTTTTATACAGTATCTGCTGGCAAAACACACTCATGAGATCAGGTAACATTCCAACTTAATATCATACAGACACTGGAGAAAACAAAGAAATTATCAGAAAGAAACATGCCACAGTCATGCACAAGCACACAGACACACACACACACAGGATCCACAGCTTCGTATGTCCAGCTCACACCTTCTGAGCACCTTCTTAGTAGGTCTGAAAAGTAGCAGTGTAAAGGAAACTGATGCTATGTTCGAATTTAAATCGAACTGGCTGCTGAAGTAAAGCAGAATCAGAACAGCCAAACATAAATATGGAACTATATTTAGTTTAAAAACACTAGAAAAAAGAACAGTTAGGTCTAATGATGTCTTCAAATTCTCTTCGGAAGTTCATGTGTGTGCGTTCAAGTGGTTTTAGTCGGAAAGAAACTTTGGCGCTGCGAATTTTTTTTTGTTTCATCAATGACAAGAAGTCAAAAGAACCGTCTGCTGTAGGTGTCACATTCATACTGGAGAGAGCCATTACTTTTTTGGTAATTGTCACACCCCCAACTCAGAAAGTCAAAGCTCATAGAAAAATTCCTGAATTGTGATTACGACATTGTGCTGGTGTTCAAGTGTGCTCACCTCGTAATTACGATATTTCTGACAGGACTTGAAGGCAGGATCTGAGTAAGTTGCTCTGGTGTAAAACACACACAGGCACAAAGGAAAAAAAGATCAACATTTATGTGTGGAGGTCTGGGAAAACCCATCAGGTGTCGCTGTGGCTGAATTCTGGAAACAAGCCAGAATTTTATTTTATTTTTTTAAGAAAATTGAGGTTTTTCCACCAGTAATGCACTTTGACTTTTCTAAGAATAAATTAAGGTTTTTTTCCCCCAAAACATCATCAAATTGCCCCTAGGTGAATGTGTGTGTGTGAAAGATGCACTGCGATCAACTGCCATCCCATGTAGGCATGGAATTCCCCCGGCTCGAGACTAGTGCATCCAGGATTCACAGAGAGCCTGACAATAGGATAAAGTGCTTACTGAAGATCAGTGAATGAATGTCATCATCAGAACACAGAACGGCACTTAAAATGTTTAAATGACCAATTGAAAAGAAAAAATAATAAGAAATTAATAATCAAGGTCAGAACTTTTTTCCCCACTGTAAAATTATAACTTCTTACAATTTGTAAATATGTTGTTTTTCCATAAGTAGCTTTGGTTATAAACCTTAGAGGTGGGCGGGGCATCTTTCAATGGAATTGAGATTTTATATTTTAAAATGCAGGAATTTACTTTTGGTTCAGACACTTAAAAAACAGAAACATTTCTTTCTCACCTGTACTTTTCAGCACTATTTATAGTAGAAAAGGTCTCTGAAAGGTTTTCCCAGACGCCACGTCTTGCTTTCTTTATTTTACATTTGTTGTGGCCCTAAAATGGCAATTAACCCATAATGGTGTGTCACTTTTGTCCTGTTATTGTTGCCTGTACTTCAACATGTGTGCGCTTTCCTGAGCTGAAGCCTTTCTTGCAATATATTCATGTCATATAATTACAGTAATTAAAGTTTCTGACTTGTAAAAATCATTTATAACTTTGTTGAAGTTGTGATCATTAGAATTTGGCACTGTCCCCACTATTATAGAATAAAAGTAATAATATTCTAGTCAGAGAAGATAACGAGCTCTGGGTGGAATCTTAAAATCGTCACCTGATGATTACTTTACACAGCAGTGGTTAATGCTGAAACCTTTTTAAATCCCTTAATAAATAGCTTTTGTTTGAAAGATCAGTACAATAATCCTAATTTCACTATCTGTTATAATAAAATAAGAAGAAAAAATGGAAGGCATGTCACTATAGATGTAAAGACTTGACCTGAGGATCATACATCATCTGCACAGTGTACGTCTGCCACTATATTTAGCATTAAAATATATCTTTTAATGTAGATGTTGTACATGCTAATTCTGGTTGACTTGCTGTCTATATTGTATTGGTGTGTGTATTATTTGGTAATTGAGGTGAGCAATTTTCAATACTGTGTCACACGGAAGTGTTTTTATTTGGATCATTTCACCTCAAAAAGGTAAAATTTCAATTAACACCACATGGGTCTATGGACATTGACAGGAAAACACTTCCCTAAAAATAACAATAATAATCTTTTCCTGAAAAGATCACAGATGTATTTCCTGGTGACGGTATAATGAACACTGTATATATTGTGGTGTAACTGATGATCTGCACATGTACACGTACTGTAAGTCTTTGGTTTTGAAATACATGATATGTACTATTATTAGACAGAAGGTCATCAGAGAAATCTTCATTCTGATTGTCTTTGGCAGCTGGAATGAAGCAGGAGCGTAAAATATTTTGAAATCCTCACATACCCATACACATAGCACACACTGAAAACATTCACCTGATTATAAAAATACTTCTGTATTCGTCTTCAAAAGGCCTAAAAATGTACAGCATCATCATTCTGATAACGACATGCTTCAAATTGATCGCAGTTTGCTAATTATAATCAGTGTAAATAGCAACAACAATGATAATATAGGTTATACAGATAATATTGATTAATACACAACCACAACATTTAAATGGAAGGAGTGACACATTTGCCTGCATTTTGAACACACACATAACCTGACTGAGATCTGATCAGCTCTAGCATGGTGCTTTATGTCACACTGCCAGCCAAAAGTTTTTAAACAGCCTAAACCTCAGCATTTTTCAAACCAGGGAATAAGTGTTTAATACTAAATGTTTAATGACTTGAGAAATGTTTACTATTAATTGTTTAGTGACTCTAAAATGTTTATTATTAAATGTTTAATGACTTAAGAAATGTTTATTAAATGTTTAGTGACTCTAGAAATGTTTATTATTAAATGTTTAATGACTTAAGAAATGTTTATTAAATGTTTAGTGACTTGAGAAATATTTATTATTAAATGTATAGTGACTCTAGAAATGTTTATTATTAATTGTTTAATGACTTGAGAAATGTTTATTATTAAATGTTTAGTGACTCTAGAAATGTTTATTATTAAATGTTTAGTGACTTTGGAAATGTTTATTATTAAATGTTTAGTGACTCTAGAAATGTTTATTTAATATTTAATGACTTGAGAAATGTTTATTATTAAATGTATAGTGACTCTAGAAATGTTTATTATTAATTGTTTAATGACTTGAGAAATGTTTATTATTAAATGTTTAGTGACTCTAGAAATGTTTATTATTAAATGTTTAGTGACTCTAGAAATGTTTATTATTAATTGTTTAATGACTTGAGAAATGTTTGTTATTAAATGTTTAATGACTCTAGAAATGTTTATTATTAAATGTGAAATGTTTATTGTTGAATGTTTAGTGTTAAATGTTGGAACAATCTAGATCTAATCTACTCAGATAACCTCTAAATCTTTATGACTCCATATAGGCACTTTATGCATACCACATATTTGTCTTTTATCTATAGACTTTATGGTTTTACCCTCCAAGTGAACCTGTCTTTACTAAAGCACTCATTCAGAGTCGCATTAGGGATCTTGGGGCAAGCAGTTAATCATTTTCATAGAGTTAGCTTTCTGTATTTAACTGCTATTATGTATCATTTTGTGAGTTGTGGCAATAATAGTGATTAAACTGTTCCAAAAACCTTCGACTAGCAATGTAGGAGTGTGTTACATTTTCAAATCACAGTAATCGGAGTTAAGTATACAATATTATCACAATACTGTAATACATTACTAAGCATTCTCTTTAATCTTTCATGTTACTCTCATGCAGTGAACAGAATTTTTGGATTCCCTTCAATGAGTCACACATACAATCTTTCTTTAAAACAGGCAACAGCTGAAGGCAGAATGGCACAGAATGTAGGCTGCCTAGATGCTTAAATGCTGCCTATATAGGGATCCTCATCTGTAAAACTGGAACACAGACATGGAGTGGAATGGAGTGAATATAGTTATATAGTATAGTAGTGAATATAGTAGAAGGAGAGAAGGAAAGAAAGCTAAAAAGAGAAAGAGAGAATAGAACTTGAAAGTATATAGTGTGATTGATTATGGGAACATGCCTGGTCTTACTGAATAGTGTGCAGAGAGAGAGAGAGAGAGAGAGAGAGAGAGAGAGAGAGAGAGAGATACAGGCCCATGGCCACTCCTTCCATAAAAGTGTCAGTGGTGTAACAGTAGAGAAAGGGGAGGGGGATGTGTGATGGAGGCAGAGCTGGTCTTGATTTGCTCTTTAATCGTGGGGGAAGAGATGGTGACCTGGTGGAATGAGAAAGAAAGAGAGAGAGAGAGCCCACAAGTCATTTCATACTATACATTCACACTTGCTCCTTTCCTCCTCTTCTTTTCTCATTTGTTGCTTTCTTATCCCTGCTATCCTGCATTTGTGCCCCCTTATTCTCCCTCTCTCATGTTGTCTTTCCCTCTCTTTCTCCATTTCTTTTCTTTCTTCCTTTGTCTTTTTTGTCTCGCTCTCTCCCCTTATTTCCTTGTCCATCATATTCTTCATCACATACTGTCCATCACATTCTTATCTCCATTCTGGTCCTACTTAAGAAAGTCAGAATGAGTACATTAGGAGTAGCAAAGAACCTCAAATGTGTCTCCTAAAGTGTGTGGGTGAGACGGGAAGTGTCCTTACCTGTGGTCCATGACTGAGGAAGGCGAGTCTGGAGGTCTCTGGTTTGGACTTTGTGAAAAGAGAGCGAGACAGAGAGAGACAGAGACAGAGAGAGAGGAAGGAAGAAATAGAGAAAGATCCATTAAAAGTAGGAGACAGAAACAGAGTTGGAGGGGGTAGCAGCTCAAGGCCATCCATGGCCACCATCACACATAAGGAACCTGAGAATGATTAAAGAAAAAAAAGAAACAAGAAAAAAAAAACTTCACTCACTCACAAATGTAAGAGTTTGTTAAACAGTGATGATATTGTTCTCCAATTATACAGTGGTTGTGTTTACAAGGAGGTGATGGTAAAAGTCTAGGGAAAGCCAAGACTGAGAAAATAATAAATCAATAATGTTAATTCCTACCACATTGAATTTTCCATTACTGTGAATTCTTTTTGCTTCTTGTCCTACAAATTTTGTCTAATCATCATGAAATTTAGACTAAAGCATTGTGAAAACAACCAGAACAAAACTTATTTCTTGGATTTTTGATATGCGGGATGGTTCGCCTATAACACGCGAACACATGTGACAGTAGAGCGATGTGAGGCTATTTCTGCACAATGCTTTTATGTATTGACACCAATCTTGGTATATGCAGTGCATTTAGCAACATTATCCGATTTTAACCAACAAGCTTCGAGTTCATCCGCAGCATTGAGGGCTACTGAAAACCGGAAGTGAATCAGTATCTCAACTGCTTAACTCTTTTTGGGAACAAGCGCTGATGATCACTACACTTTCTGCAACAGTTATACATTCTCAAATAATCTGGATCTAGATGAGGGTGACTTGATGTTGCAGTGGAAAATCATCATTAAGAGCTCCATTAAATGATTTGAGTCTCAATCAATGCTCCTGTCAAGTCTGGTTCAAACAGCAGAATCAGCTAGAACATGCACACTCACACACG
Organism: Pangasius macronema; assembly: GCA_037577455.1. Taxonomy (NCBI): domain Eukaryota; kingdom Metazoa; phylum Chordata; class Actinopteri; order Siluriformes; family Pangasiidae; genus Pangasius; species Pangasius macronema. The sequence continues at coordinate 4,600,786 of CM074972.1, forward strand.
GCATATCATGGTATCTACAATTGCTTTAGTCTAGTTTATTTTAGTTTAGTGTGCTCAGCTTCTAGGGATCAGAGGCAAGAGGATTTAAAACCTACATTATTTTTATTTGTGCTTTGAGACATTTGTTTATTAGGTACATCTAGTTTGTAGCTAAACTCACTGGCCATTTTATTAGTTACACCAACTGTATAGATCTAAGGTTACTGACTGTAACTCTTCAATTGCTCTGCACAAAATACAGGCAAAATGTTACCTGTGATATTGTTTAAATATTTAGCCATTTGTTTCACACAACATATTAGATGTAATGACAAGCTCACTTAAATACCGACAGCCTGTTTGTGTTTATACTGGTTCTTTTTGTTGATGAAATAAGTATCATTACTGTACACACACTTTGCAAATACAGGCTGTAGACTGTAATTTTAAACAATATATAAATAATAGGAGTGTCTGATTTGAATGGATTTAAGTGGCGCGAGAAAAAAAATTAGAGAGGAAAAAAAAAACCTGCAAGACAGATGTTTTGATAGATGGGAGTGAGTTTAGCAGCTTGCATATTAAGAATGCTGCCTATAACCCAAAATAATTTGGTTCGGTTTCTGCATTTGAGTCAAATCAAGCCGGAATAGTGCAATCAAGCCGGAATATTAATCATGGCACGTTTTGGATTCATATAAGTGCTGTGTTTACAACTGCCCAAATGAGCAAGGGTTTGATTCAAACACAATATGTTGATATGTTATTATAATTGCCTTAAAATTAAAATTGCACTGAGTGGGACTAGATCGCATGTTTACTTACTACAAATGTAAATTTCAGTATATGATGGTAAACAATCCAATTCTGATTTGGGAGCCGAATCAACTATCTGGCTCTTGAACATAAAAGGCAAGGCTAGCAACATTAATCCTGCGAAAGATCACTGGCTTTTTGCCTGTGACCACACACACACACAGCTGTCTAAAGCCTGAAACTTGAGCAAAAGAACAAAGGAAGCATAGAAACAGCACTTCCTTATTAGTGAACCTCAGCTGTGGATAATACCTCCTGTTGACACACACACACACACACACACACACACACACACACACACACACACACACACACACGCCTAACCTTCCTCTCAGCAGTAAAGGCAATGCAGGGATTCAACTGTAATTGCTTGGTTAGTCAGGCCAAAAATCCCTAAGCACACACACACACACACACACACACACACACACAAGGTGATTTCTAACTAACTCAAGGTTCAGTTCAGTGGGCATGACTTACAGTCACAAGCAAGTCTAAATACATTAAGGTGTGTATGTGTGTGTATGTGTGTGCACGCACTGTCAAACACCACTTGGAGGACAACACAAATAATATAAAACTCTACCCACAGGCATAAGCAATGCAAATTTGTACAGCCATTAACTTTATGTACAAAATAGTCCCCTTAACACAAATATATTCAAAAAGCCAGGACATGTTTGGTGTCCAATGTTCTTACAATTTAACATAAATTATCTACATGGCTAAGAGACGTCTATCTTACCCAAAACGTTTTTTCTAAATGCATGCTTAAACAAGCTTGTTAAAGTTCAAACTAGGAACAGACACCAAGGGAAAATTCTATTTGTCTAAGATGGCACCATGCTCCTCTTCCAGTCTGCATAGCCCCACCCTCATTTTCTATTGGCTCACAAAACTGAGGTTCACAAATTCACGTCAGGTCAGGTGTCCACATACTATTGGCTATATTGTGTATACGAGCTACCCTAATATTTAAGAAACACAATATTGTTATCATGGATGTTTGGTTCAGCAGCATTTCTGACAAGTTCGTATTTAGAAAAAAAAGCACAATTCCAGCTGTTGTACCTTATTTTGTACAATTTTAAAAAAGCACTGCATGTGCCACTTGAAATCTTTAGTTCATATGGCTAAAACGCTATGCTTTGTGCAGGTACACATGGAGTTATTCTGTCATTTTCACAATACCATGATAATATCATAAATAGCACCTTACATTTACATCCTATTAGAACAGAAAGAGCAGACAGCTCTCAGGTCAGTGTATATCTGAAACTCCACTCCTACTCACTCGCTCCCAAAAGGCCGTCCAGTTTAAGCTTGTTTATTCCACCAACGTGGCGGCAAGCTGTCTCCCCCTCACTGAGATTTCCTGCCTCTCACAAATGTGGACTGGCTTGTCATTTTTTTTAACTGAACAAATTATAAAAGATTACAGCAAACATCCTTTTGGTTTTATTTAGACGATTGAGAGTTTTTTCCAAAATGTCAATGTTACAGCTGGATTTCCCCTGTTGGCAATAAAGTGGCATCGCAACTCAGTATTCCCAAAATAAACAATAAACTCCATCAGGCTATTTATAAAAGTGATTACATGCGAGGGCGCAATTGTGAACTCGGAAAAGGTCAGGGCTGAGAAATGGTCACAAGGCAAGCAGAGAAAACGGCACAAAAGAGAATAACAACAGCAAACAAATGGAAATGAGACATTCTGGACGACAATGTTTTGGCAATTAGCTGATAACAAAAAGAAGACGACGAAAAATATAGGTCAAAGTTATAATGTACTCGATGTCCACCTCACCCTAAATGGACTGAAACTTAAAGCCTATTGTTGTTAACAAGTAAGAGAAGACTTTAGCTAGCAGTTTAGCGTTGTGTACAATGCTTAATTTTAATTAAAAGGCAAAGGTAACCTCAGAGTTGGGACTGGTGATTAGCAAGCTGGCATTGCCCACTTCACTCTAATAGCAGAGAAATTCAGTTCCAGACATTGTGTTGCGAATTGTGCCCTTAAGACAAATATTACCTTATTGAAGGTGATTGTGGATTTAGTTTCCACTGTCAGGGTCAGAATGAATTGTTGGGGAAATCAAGTAATGGCAGTTCAGGCTTTTATAGATTTTCTCTAATGACTCTTTTCTCTAGTTGTACACCACTGTGACGCATTTTGTGGCTCATTTACAAATAAGATGCAACAATGAGATTTGTAGGGTGTAAGTGATGACTGAATCTGTTGAACCTGGCAACAGAACAAATCTCTAATTGCATGTTCAAGGTTAGACAAACAGTGTGACAGGCAGTGTGAAACACAATAGTTTCAAAACAAAACCATGAAATCCAGAAAAACAGAGTCAAGTATAAATCCAGCAGAAGTAACACGGCTGGGAATTTTACAACGATGAGTGTGTCAAGGCCTCACAAAAAGCAGCTGGGCTCGTGGAAGTATTATAAGAACTGAACAGAATCTGTACATTTAGCCTCGTTAATTTTAATGAGATTTGCCATGTAGAAAGATGTACCATCTTTGGGTCATGGACGCCCACATAGCAAATGAGTAGCAAATGTCGTGACTCACCATGACACGATAACATTGCCGATTAGCTTGTGGTACCATCTTCAAATCGGATGCTTGTTAATGAACTATGACGTAAAAGCCATGAGGTGGAGAAAAAAATAACTAAATTGTTAATGCCTCATGCATTACTATAAAAAAAATCACCCAGATACCAAACTGTTTCTTGGAAAAAAAAAAAGTTGTCATAAAAAGCTGCTTTTTCTAACAGAAGTGTGTAAGAAAACAGTTTTTGCCAGCATAATGCATTTTATATGGTTTATTCATTAGGGCTGGCTGGGTGCACCTTTGCCTGGAATCAGGAAGTAGTTATCGCCAATGATGATGATTGTATGTGGCGCAGCTTTGGTGGGTGGTGCCAGTAATCGGTGGGCAGGGGAAGTTGAAAGCATTTGGATATTCTCAGAGGAGACTGTGATGCAAAAACCTAATTGGTGATAAGATTGCTGATGTGTAGAATTCTATCAGGAAGGTTTTTTGGTGCGTAGTTCCTCACAAACACTGTGGAAATAGTTCAGTTTAATGGATCCTCTATAACAAACTGTGCTCTAGCCAGCAAAAGTCCAGCTATAGCCCCTGGCAAACAGGAAGTTCAGTCTACAAATGCTCTAATGTGGCCTGAATTGTGTGACAATTAAACAGAGAAATGAGTCAGTTTATCTGATGGGAAAATCCAAATGGCTGTACAGGCACTTCTGTATTTATATGTCTCTACACACTAGACTGGAAATTAGTTGGTGCATGTTTGCATGTGCGTATGTGTGTTTGGCAAGGGAACATAAACCCACATCCACCCACCAGCCCCCTGCAGATTCTAACAAGCCCCTTCCTGTCTCAGTGTATCAGTAGGAGTGTGACTGGGTTGCATGTTTCAGTGTGTGAGAGCAAACAAACAGTGCCAGGTCTCTCAAGTTTTGGTATCATTAACATGCATTCCAATGAAATGGGTAGATTTGCTGGACTTGTGCTTGTGTGCATGAGAGTGCTGTGTGTGTGTGTGTGTGCTTGTTACTTACACGTATTTCAGCAGAACTGCCTGGACTTCCAGCCCTGAGCGTCAGCTGGAGGGAGCCAACGGATCTAAGAGGGGGTAAAAACATGGGAGAGTTTTACAACATGCTCAACTAATAAATCAATTACATGAATTTGATTACACAGCTTATCAGCAGTACGTCTTAGTGAAATGCTATTGCAAACAGCTGCAAATACACACACAAAACCTGACATGTTTTAACACTCTTGCTCTGTTCAGGTCAATCCCAGTAAAGGGATGTGGCCCCTTTTTTCTGTCAGTAAATGAGATGTAGCTTCCCACTCCTTTTAAATTTATTGAAAAATCTGCAGTTTTGTTCAAATCTTGCATAAGTGTCATGTTTTTCTAATTTTTATATTTATTATTTCACCAATGCTACATCTGTTCTCAGACTTGTATGATTTCAGTTTGCAATTAAAGGATAAACCATAAACACATGCTTTATTATTATTATTATTATTATTATTATTATATATTATTACATATTTTTATTGCCACAGAAGTGAGTCAAAATAACTGATGTCTTTCCGCTTTTACCCTGATTGTTCATTTCGTGCTCAGCTGTTTGAGCACTTGAACTTTTATGGAGTTTTGTCAGCATCACTACATGCAAACGAGCTGTGTCGGGAACACGAGTATGAAGATAATCATCTTTTCCGAAACCTTTGTAAATCTGAAAGACAATTTTGGTTCGGTTTGGCTTACGCAAACATTTACATTAATAAATGAGGCTCACTGCTACTAAAAATACAGAAAATCAGAGGGAATGTTTAATTTATTTGAGACAAACCTTAAGCTGATCAATCTGCAGATCTGAATAGATATGAACCCATTTCAAAAACAGTCACAAAAGCAGATACCTCATGAATAAAAGTGTGGTATGTGTGTTAGTGCTGTGTGTGGTTTTAATGGTTTGCACATTAAACCTCACACGCAACAAACTTTTATCCAAGGCTTACATCAGAGCATGTGATTTGCAGATGTGATATGTCATCGAAGATAGAGGTATAATCGAATTCTGGCCTAGGTAAAGAAAGCAGAAGAGTAAAAGATGGGTTGGGTTCATTAAATTTAGCATGGGGTTGGTGTGTTGAAGTGTGCAGGAACCTCTGGAGAAGGTTCATGGTTAAAGTACATGAAGACATGCTTCAGGGCTCAACATTAACAATGACTGCCAATTTGTGGCTTCTGCTGGCATCAAGGCATTTTCTTTCCTTGTAACAATGATGAAACTCATTAAAACCAACACATCAATTAAAATATTATTTTCTTGTATAACTATATTGTTATATAATCGAAACCAGACACCAGACAACAATAAAACAAGCTTTTTCTTTTTAAATCCACAATATAATGCCATTATTTGTGATAAAGTCAAACTTAAACAAGAGAAGAGTGCTGTGTAGGAGGTGAGGCATCTATTAATATAAAAGAAAATCTGTATCTGTTAAAGAATATTCTGCTTTAAACATAAATGCTTTAAAAATTCTCATATATAAGGACATAATTAAATTATTAATCTGTGGCATATTATTAAGCTGTGGCAAGTATTGGCGTCTGTTTTGACAACAAAAACCTGATGCCTGGTTGCCAAGCCTAATGTCAAGCCCTGTGTGTGTGTGTGTGTGTGTGTGTGTGTGTGTGTGTGTGTGTGTGTGTGTGTGTCATAGCAATCTGTGAGTTTAGCAGGTGTGAAAGTGCTCAGTCAGTACACTCCAGTGTAATTTACAGTAGCAGGGCACCTGTGCAGGTGTGATATGGTGTAGTTGCTGGGTGTGCAAAAGTAGCATCAATGATCAAAACATTTCTTACAACAGAAAAACAGAGGAGTGTACTCACTGAGTTGACATCATGTGTTAGTTGTTAGGAGACCAAGCCAATTAACGCTATGTCAATCAGCTGATTGTGGTGTCAGATTAGTGTTTAATGTTGGTAGTGTGCTAGACTTGTGGACTCTGGTGTACAGATCTGCGCAGGTGCGTGTGTGAGTGTGTTACCTGAGCGTGTAGGGAGGAGGGGTAGGTGAAAGCGGGTGCGAGGGTGTGTGATAGGTCAGCAGGGTACAGCGGGTACGATGCCCACATGTCAGGGTTACTAGGATACAGACCAGGAACTGTGAGCTCATCTGGAAGCACAACAGGAACAAGACTGAGACGTACACACAGAAACACACACACACACACACACACGCACACACACGCACACACACATAGTGACAGTACACAGAGTGCCCTGACTCACTCACACACACATGTGGAGTTTATCAGTGGTGATAATGCTTTAAATTAGTCTATATGAGTCAAGTTGATTTAAATAGAGTTTTGGGTTGTAAAAGGTTAAAGTGTGTGTACAGTGCAGTAAATCCCACCTGTGCATGAAGATCACAACGTGAAGATATGTAATATGTTACACACACAATGATTCAGTTTCATTCTAGTAAGTATCCTCTGACATGAAGCAATCTTATCTGACATAACTATCAGGAACAGAATGCAGTGCAGAACACTATCCTGTATTAATTACCACCAACTCTCTTTCACGGAGCGGTGTCTCATTACGTTATGTTCTCTGATAATCGTTTCCTTCCATTTTTTTGCTCAGGGACCGCAAGGGGCGTCTTTGTTTCACTCCAACAGATTCAAGATAAGACTTAGTCACTTAACAGGAATGCACAACCAGCAAAATCCACAGCTGGAATGTGTCTGGATGTGTGCTTTCATCTCTTTATAGCTAGGATGTCATGTCCATTCAAACACATGATGCACATTGTTGCAGTTTATTAATTGATATTATTTTAAATCAACTTGTATCTTGCAATTTAGCTGAAACTGCACAATCACCTCTATTGGGACATTTACTGTAAATCAAAGCTATCCTTATTATAAACATGATTACATCAAACATAGCATTACAGTAATCTAAGCTAGCGTTGTAGTAAAATAAACGTGTGTACATGTGTGTGTGTGTTACTTAAAAATGTGCCAAAATCATGGAGACAACGCATGTCATGAGGATGGAAAAATCCTCGTCCCATTAAGGGAAATGTATCAAGAGGCAATGGATTAAAGATTCCAGAGAGTTAACCTCATGATACACACAAGTTCAAAATTAGATTTTGAGGGTAATGAAAAAAAAACTAAGAAATGATGGGATTAGAAAAAATCCAAGACAAGGCTGAATATGTTATCAGTACACTCAATGTTAAACTCAAAGTGACTCTCCGAGAGACAGCGGTTTACACACAGACATCTCATGCTGGGAGATCTCGAAGTGATTATCACATTAGGTAAATCACGTCTAAATATTTCTGAGGTGAGGAATGGCTGTAATTTCAGGCTGTTCATTACTAATCCTCTCTCAGAACAAAGGATCATTCAATCAAGTTCTATAAAATATAAACATTCCTGCTTCATTATGAAACAGACCATGATAAAGAGAAAACTGTATGGAAATGTGTAAGATCTTTACGCATCCTCTAAATCTTGTAAGTTGTTTTTTTCCCGTTGCTAATCGTTAACGACTTTGAGAATGCGGATCAAGTGAGCAACACATATCAAAATATCATATTCATGGTATAAAAAAAAAAAACTGGTGTAACTGGATTCATGCACCAAACTTACTGCAGGTAAAAGCAACAATAATGCTGGTCGGTATCTTGACAACACTACTACAAATATGAAATCATTACAGGGTAGTGAAAGGAATCATTGTTCTGTGTTACTAAAGCAAAACTAACCCACATGACCTGCATTATACAGGGTGTTTCCTAACTTCTCTCCCAATCAGACCTGCTATCTCAGACAAATTCATTGAAATGGGAACGCTAATAGGCTGATTATGGGCGCAGTTTGGGGGGCCGATGATCTTATCAGCGATCCGTGTGTGTGTATGTGTGTGTGTGTGTTACTTACAAGCTTCCCGGCTGATGAAAGGAGGTCCAGGGCTCTGCTGAGATGGAGGGGGGTTGGGCGTCCCTACCAGTTTGCTCTTGGCCATCTTTGTGTTGGCTTTGGCGAACTCCAGCCGTAAAGTCTGGGGAATCTCCGGGTCAAAACGAACTCCCTTAAGACACGGTCAAAGGAAAAATGTCCCTTATTGAAGCTTTGACACACTCTCACACACACACTGTTAAGCAACCAGAGACATCATGACATCCATGTCTCTTTCATCATCGTCTCTTTAATCCCAGTAGGTGGAGTAATTATGTAATCTACATATCAGTGTACAGGGTGTCTGAAACCAACGGGAATATGTTGAGCAATTATATTGATCTGAATATGTTAAGCAAAATCTACAGAGAAAATGCATAGAGCATATGTTGTAATAATAATAAATAATAATGTTACAAAATAAATACAAAATTAACTATATGTAGTTTTACTCTTATAGGTTCCTGATTTTCCGACACCCTGTATTTATTTCTTCACAATCAGGTGAAAGGTTTTTTAATGTCTATCGCAGAGCAGAACTCTGTATTACTCAGTCGAGGGTGTGTTGTGAAGAGGATGCCCAAAGATGACAAAATCACTCAAGTGACGCTCACACACACGGCGATTTTATCACTGCAAGTCACCAGTCGTTGTACTATGAAGTTGCCAGTAGGCATTCCTACTGTTGGTTGCCATAGTAACATTTATCACAGGGTGGCGCAACTAGCATTCCGGTTTTCTTTGTTTTCTTGCCGCTAAAATTAAACGTTCGTTTGTATATAATATTCACCACTGTATATATTAATCGTATGATACGAGATGAAGGAGAAGCAATGTGTGCTCTTTGCCATTACAGCCATCGAAAGCGCGAGCACCAATTAGCTTAGCTTAGCTTATGGCCTTGGCATGTTTAAAGCCATGGATCATGTGCACTTTACTGTCTTCGCTCCCATTGGCAGTCACTGCACCAAGTCGCTCCAAATTTGCATAAAGTTAAACTTTTCTCAATTTTGTCGCTTCGCTGGACATGCCCACATCTAGTCGCTGTCAAAGTCACCAGCTCTCACTGAAAATGGTCTCTGGTCGCTTTGTTGCCGTGAGTCGCTGTATGTGTGAACGTAACTTCAGACCTCATTTCCATCCCCATTATTTACACGTGATGACATACTGGAGGTTTAACAATAAATATTACAATTATAGTACTCTGAAACCTGAAAACATGTACGGGACCAACTGGAACGTGCTCTGCTACATAAGAGACATAACAGAAGGGTCACATTGTATCATAACTTTAGCACAGCAAGTAGTATCTTGTTAGTAACCAGCTGATTGTATGGCATCTGAAGGTATGTGCTGGTGCTGCAATCCAGACATGTTTTACACACTGCAAGCATCTTCACAAATAGTGTTGTGGCATTGAAGAGAGAAACAGGCTTCAGTCAGTTATTTGCCACTTTCCTTTTATGCACAGTGCAAATGCCTGAACTCAACTAAACACGTCTACTGCTGAAGTATGTGTTACTGAAGTATGAGTTACTGAAACACCACTTCTTCTTTATACCTTTTTAAAAAAAAATCATATTTTAAAGAAGCAGATTTCAAGCACTTGGAAATGTCATTGTCTGTTCCAGCATATCTTGACTAACCAACATCATATTGCCAGACTGATACACTGTCATGCCCTTTGTTGACTCTACATAGGTTCCATTGCAGCAAATATCTGTTTAAGAAGAAAATTCATTTGCTCAGACAGAAAAGCCTGAGTTACAGACAGACATAACACGCATCAGACTGTCTCTGCAAACACTGAAGAAGAATGTTGCCCGGGTCGCTGTGGCTACCAGCACGCTCAGAATCAATATTAGACATCTGCGCTATGGCCCGACACAAACACACTTAAAATAACCACATCGTGTTTTTCCTCTGACTTTCAATAAGACATGAATAAGACATGAAACTGTATGGAGCATAAACAACAGGCCACTTCATGTCCAACAAAGACATGGTTTTGTAAAGAAAGAAATGTCGCCTCAGGCACTTTGAACACAAAGTCAACTCAGCATAAGAGGATCACAAACACACACACCTTATTCATTTCCTCCATTTCGCTTGTCTTCCATTTCGCTTTTCTGCTCAGCATAGTTATAAAGAGGAGTTATTTGAGTTATAATAGTAATAGTTTTGCTTTAGTATCTTGCTGCCTCAGTGCTAGCGGAGTGGATCGTTATAACTTATAATAGGAAGTAGTCTCTAGTTAGCAACTTGGATAAGTTCTGGACAGTGTATATTTCAGGACGCTTGGCATGTGGAGTTCCACAGGGGTGTATTGTAGTCCCCTCATCTGTATTACTGAACGTCCCGATTCTCATGGACTGAGGGGTATTGAGTAGGATTATGTGGGCTCTTGTACTTAATGTCTCGAGCAACTGAAACACTCCACAGAGACATAATGAGATTCCACACCGTGTTAATTTGTCGACCGAGGGACGACGAAAGTTTGTGTCGTATGAAGTTGTGTGTAGCTAGTGTGTGGAGTTTCTTTACCTTAATTGAGGACAGTAATGCAGAGAACTAATGTTGGCGTGCAGAGAGTCTAGACTGGTGAATAGTGAGTGAAATTTTTGTTCAATGTAATGTGCGCAGTATTTCTGCTCCGGAGATCAATCTGGAAATTACACTCACTTGCCAGGTTAGATGCTACACCTTCATATACTGTAGTGCATATAATTACTGATTATCCTATGTGTAGTGATGCACAGTGTCTCAACCCCTCTGTACGTGGTGTTCTGGTAGTGATTGGTCTATAATAAGTCCATCACCTGGTCAAAATCGAACTGTCACTGTACAATCACCGTAGGTAGTGAGTGTGGTGCTGATATCAGAATGTTTGGCATAGCAGCATATTATTCTTATTGAATAAGAAAATGATACTTACATTCAGGGCATTCTTGGCTGCTTCAGCCTCTGATCTGCTGTCGAAGCTCACAAAGCCGACCGGCTACAGGACAGAGAACAGAAACAGAAGCAAAGACAGACAGAACAGGGTTAGAGTGGAAAAAAAAATCATTTTGTTAAGATATGTTCATAATGACAGGAATACGTGATCTTGTGCTCCAAGGTGTTTTGAAAATTAATTGTACCTTATGAAAAAAAGTGCATTTTTAAACAAAGGCTGCTTTTATATTTTATACTGCAACGGCCAAAAGATTCCCACTGGTCCCACTGTTCTTTTTTTTTGCCAAAACTAAAGCTTTTATTCAAAATAAATAAATAAATAAATAAAATGTTACTGATGTTGCCGGTTATTGATGTTATGGGTAGATTAAGGTATAGCCTAGCATTAATCAGCTTCATTAATAATTATGCCTGTGGAAGGTCCTCAGATGGATAGTAAGACAAGCATACGTGTGTGTGTGTGTGTGTTGAAAAGAGGAGAAAAATGTGCAGGGAGGATGAGGCCATTCAGAGTTCATTCACTAGAAAGAGGGAGAGAGGGAAAGATAGATATATACACATATTTCCTCTCTCCCTCTCTCTTCTCTGTCTTTTATGGTCACTCTCTCATAACCTATTTTTTGTCTTTTCACATACGTACACACACACACACACACACACACACACACACCCTTTTCTTTGCTCTCGCTTACCCACACTTTCCCTTAATTCTCTCTCCTTCTTTGTATCACACACTTCCTCGCTCCCTTGTGAAGGAACACAGGGCTGTTATTAATAGTGACTCTGAGCCATACTGCTATATATGGTGATGTCTTTGTGTCTCTTGAGAGGCCTGGAATCGACTGATTTACATTATTGCTGTCATCTCCTGCTATAACACACGCACACGCATACACACACACACGCACACATGCATACTCTCCGACTGACTGTTCTGGGAAACCTCTGGGAAACCTTCCACCACAGGAAGTCAGTGATGTTCCTACTTCCTGGTGTTTTCGATTGATAAGCGCACTCTTGGATGTGAAACACTCATTCACTTCTTCATCTGTAAAATGAGAGAAACATTCTGCAGAAATCTAAAAAAAAACTCTAGTGGGCACTATTGACATGAAGAAGGTCGCTAATTTACCCTAACGAGTTCTGTGATACCCACGTAACCGCTGTATTTAAATTTTCTTTGCTTTAATAAATACATCAGGAAAGTTGTCTGTATGTTCTGGGTGATCCATCCACACATTTTTTTTGTTTGCAGTGCTCTTGGTGAATGAGTTTTTCAGTTGCATATATTGACCACCCCATTAAACCAGTAACATACTGCTCCCTAACCTCTACAAGTTAATCAGAAACAAAGTGGAACCGAACGGGAGAGTTACAGGAGTGAGAGATATAAGACTAATCCTGTGACTTTACAGGGTTAGAACAAGCTATTCGATGATAATTTTTTTTACGATTTCGTCTACTTATCATTTAGAATTTTCAAAGTGTGTGACATAGGACTCGAGACAAAACAAGATTTAAAAGAGTTCTAATAGACTCTGTGGTTGGAAAAACGGTACCGTAAGAAGATAACACATATTGTCAATTTATTATTTGAATAACACATTGAATGAACTCTGAATGCCCTCATTCTGCCTGCATACACACACACACAATCACACACACACACACACACACACACACACTCTGCTAATTTGCACATCATGAAGTGTGTATGGTGCTGCTGTGCAACTGTGATCCTCTAGAGCCAGATATGAACCCTTCTGTAGATCCTCGTGGGAATTTGTCAATCAAAATAAAATAGGACAAGCAACACCCATACAAACACATGCAGCTCTGCTGAAACACAAACAGCAAACAACCAGTGACAGCTGGGCTTTTACTGTATTTTAAGCCAGCTGTCTGAAAGTCTGTGTCCTAAGCCCTAGTTCTTGGTAGAAGACATCTCATTAGAGTTATTGTTATAATGTACAAGTTGTTTCGAGGCTGAGTCTGGATTCTGCGTCATAAAGAAGACTCACTAGTAATAATAACATCAGAACTTCATCAGAGCTATTGTAACCTATTAAAGAACAATCTAACAAACACTAATTAGCACTTAGCACATGAGATAATCAAAAACGACAGAGAACACATATGATCTGAACACATGATCTTTATATGTGTTATTTCACACACACAACATGCAGAACGCAAAGATTCTTATATAGAGACAAGTTACCGTTCAGTGTCTCACCTGTTTCGATGTAAGTTTGATCAGCGACCCTTCATATCCCTAAGACAAAAAAAAAAAAAAAGCACAAAGATGACTTTGTTATCATCACTAAGATATCTAATACAGTTACAGGAGCTATACCAGTCATTCCTGAGGTGTAATATTTTAAAGGTTTATTCCCCTAATACCAAACTCAATACATATATTTACAGACAAAAGTAAAAATCTTCATCCAGTATCTACGTTATTTTTTATAATATATCTATATTATTACTATAATATTTATATATAATATTTAAACTATGTGTTAAGGCTTTTAGTCTTAGAATCTATGATACAAACTATAGAAAGTTTTGAGAACATAATCATACTGTTGCCATGAAATATTTACCAAAGAGATACCATATGACGTGAAGTACAACAGGAAGTACAAGATCTAAACATTCACTTACAATTTTGTTGCTGTATTGAAGTTAAGAAGGGTCATAACTTATTCATTTACTAATTGCTAGCATCATTCAGAAATTTAAAATGACTAGCCTAGATGTTCAGATGCTGATTCAATATTCTGTTACAATGTGAGGCATTTGAGGTATTTTCTCAGATTGATAACATATGCCATGAGATTAAAGTTGTCTGCTGGTGAGCCGTGACTTTCTTTTGGACCCTTATCCCTCAAGTACTCAGACTGGTCTGTTGTTCTCCTCTGTGCTTGATCTGGATTCTTGGTGTCTTCAGTATCGATGTGTAACTCACCTTAAATGGCCTGAACAGCAGGTAAAGCTCACGGGGTTTGATGTCCAATGGCAAACCGCTGACAAACAGAGTCCGAACCTGTGCAGTGGAGATGAAGAACTGTTATCACTGATGATTCGTGTCAGTTTAACAACATTCAGCTAAATGCATTCATGCTGCCTTCAACCCATAACACACAACACAATAGGCTCACTTTCTGCACTTGGACCAATTCAGAATTGGATGCTCACTGGTTGTGTTGGTCTTCACCTCAGTGTTATTGATCAAAGCTGCCCAAACAAAACCACACCAGGAGGGTAAACTCGCCAGGGCTCGATTTACTGCATACAGTATGTGAAAGGATGCAGAGATACAGTATGGCTTTGGCCTAGAGTAAAAAGCTTTAGCATTTCAGTCATTTTTTAAATATATAGATAAAGTGCCAATTCGAGTGCTTGGTGAAGAGGTAGGTCTTTAGTCTTTGGAGAAAGACAGCCACTGATTCACGTGTTTGGACAGCCAGAGAGAGATCATTCCACCACCTGAGTGCCAGGACAGAGGAGAGTCTTGAGACATTTCTTATACTTCAAAGATAGTGGGTCCAATCAAGCCATGCTAGAGGCTCAGAGGAAGCATTTCTATGTGCATTAATGGAATTTAGCAGACAGAAGTGTTTTGTTGACTATTTGTGGACAAAACCGTCTTTATACCAGAGGACACAGTAAATACATAAGAAAATACGTATTGCATACATACTACTTACATAATAAAAAGAAATAATAAAAAGTTGTTTTTTTTTTATTTCTATAACAAAAGTTGAAAACCGTGTACGTCTGGGTCTCCCACCCTAGTCCTCCATTTCCCCATGTACAGGTAAAAACCGAAGCATCCGTACGTTGAGGATTTTAAATCTTGTGTGGACAGCTACAGGAAGTCAGTGAAAAGGAAAAAAGTTCATCCATGTGGAGTGAGATGGATGGACTATGGAGCAATTCCACACAAATGTCAATGTTACCATGGAAAAATAATGTTCAATTGTTCACTCGTGTCTATATTTCCCTGTATTTACCTTCCCTGGTTTAAATATAAAGAAAATGGCATTGTTTATACATCAAGTATATGGAGTGTTGGTTCAGACAGGGGAACACCAGCGTTATAGATGTGGCATTTGCTTTCACTTTGATAAAGAAAATATCTAACACTAGCCAAGAATCACACTCAGTCAAACGTACACAACAATAAATTGGAGAACTCCTGTTTCGTCTGTTTAGAATTTTTCAGTACATAACTAAAAAATGTTTCAAATGTATTTTTCATACATTTCAGAAAATTCAGTGTTATGGATGTGACATCAAACAGACAAACTTTTCTGGGAGACTACTCGTTTTCTACAAACTCTGTGAATATTAAAGATCATCACAGAAAGCATCACTTGAAAATATTTCTTGTTTTAGGAATACTTTGTTACTTTGCATTATAGACGTGACGAGCACAAGTCGACTTTCTCCATTCACAGTCCGTTACAGTGACAAACTGCAAATGCAAAAACACTTTTATTTCATCACCTTTTGAGAAACAATAGACAGAGGTTTTTTTTTTTTTGCAAATGATTTACAGAAAGTGAACCAAGCACACAAAGTCTCATATTTATCTAAAATAAATTCTTTGAGTTGAACAGAAGATCACAGGTCTATTCAGTGATCTACGCTCCACTCCCTGAGTCCAATCCAAGCAAAGACCTGAGTGAGATCAGCTGCCAGTTACACATGAAAACAAACAGACCTAACCTAGCAACTAGAGGCTCTGATTAGTCTGGCCAGTTTAGAAGCTCTCGCACGTATCATCTCATCTCTCTTATCTGAATTTGAGACGGGGAATCTAACGGTTATTTCCAGGAGGGGGTTTAGCACTTGGTTGGACAGCTGTGAAATCACAACTTTAGTGAACACAAGAGTTGTTTATTACTAGGAGCAGGCCAAGAGAAGGGCTTAATGATACACGAGAACATAAAATGTCATAATGAGTGATGACTTTTTTTTTTTTTTTTTTACAATACTGTACATTTCTGGAATCAAACTTGGAAATGAATGAATCAAAGCTACTTTTTTTTTTTAAGTTTTGCTGTACATGCTGCAGATGATGCTAACGCTCTGAGCGGCTCTATACATAATAAATAACAACAATCAAACCGTGTATGTCATCTTGAACGTAGTCATTGTGAATGGTTATTTCTTTGTATTGGAGAATTGGCTATTAGGTTAGACATCAGGTTCAGATTCAGAAAATCTGTTAAAATCTGTTAAACCTGCATGCCAAGCTAGCTAGCTAAGCTTAGTTAGCTAATGTTAGTGATGAACAAGACTGTCGTAGTGTATTTTGACAGATTTGGCTATTGTTAAAAAAAAAATACTCAAGACTTAAGTCCCAACTGAATCCAACATGTCAGTCATTTTTACAAACCGCATGTGCACGTATCTGAAAAGATTATGCTGTATTTGTCCTTCTAGAAAAGGACCAGTAGATATTATGTAATTATCCATCATAGAGCTATCAAGCTATAGATGTCCTCCAGCAGCATTACTTAACGTACATGTGTGGAAATCTAATCCTGTCCATATAGTAGTTTAGATTGTGAAATCCCACTCACATCAACTTTTGACAACTGTGAGCTAGTTACGTAAAAGCTAGTTATCTGCCTATATTAGACTTGAACCCTCTTGTACCCCTTCAAAGGTCTAATAATTAGTAGGTTTAATCTCTTTCCATTACCGTAAAATTACTAAGTCTCTCTCTCTCTCTCTTTTTCTCTGCCTCCCATAAAAATGGTTGGTATTAACTGTTCACCTCGGTATATGGAGGTATGCGTGCTGAACCAGGGACTGATCCAACACTCCCTGTAGTTTTCTGCTTGGCTGAACACACAGAACACACACACACACACACACACACACACACACACACACACAATGAGACAAGCTCACCTGATCAACACACTCCTAAATCTCAGCTGAGGAGTCAGGGGTGTCTCGTGCCTTATTTCACTCAGTCCCTCTTTCTTTCCTTCTCTCTCTCTCTCTCTTTCTCTCTCGCTCTCTCTCTCTTCCCTGTATGACTCATGACCATAAAAGGGGTTTTTTTCTTGCTGAGGTCATGCATGCTCAAAGACTGAGTGTGTGGAGAGGATTAAACACACACACACACACACTAAACAATGAATGTTACACATGTCAAACCTTCAGAAATTTTAGTCCATGTACTGGACTAACATACGCTGACAGGAAGCACACAGCGCAGTGAGAAGCCACAGATGTGATAAGAAGGGAAGAGGCTGTAACTCTTAAAAATAAACACACACTCTGTAAACAATGTGATATGATGCAAAATGAAACAGAATAGTTTCATACTGAATGTTGGATTTCAAAAAGTTTTCCTCCTGCGCTAATGTGCATCATTACTGTAAGTAATGCATGGCAGAATATTGTTCACAATATAACAAACCAACACACTGCTTTGTGTTTATTTATGTTACATAACAAACTATTTATTTCTTAAGCAACATTGTGGTACTCAAACATTTACACTGATGAAGCAACTCTCAGAAGAGGGGCAGAAGAGTATACAATAACAAACACACACAGACAACAGCTGATCAGAACACACACACACACACACACACAGAAAGAGAGACAGACAGAGAGAGAGAGAAAGAGAGACTCGCTAAGGACGAGAGACAGACAGACAGAGTGACATTCACAGAGAAAGAGAGACAGACACTTAAAGACAGTGAGAGAGAGACTCACTGAGAAAGAAAGACACAGAGAAAGACACTCAGAGAAAGACAGACAAAGAGAGAGGCACAGAGAAAGAGAGAGAGAGACTCACAGACAGAAAGACAGACACACAGAGGCAGAGAGAGAGACATTCACAAAAAGTGAGAACTGAATTTCATTTGATAAGAGTGATGAAATAATGAGCAAAATTTCATATTTCTGCCGGTTAAGAGAAGACAGAAACCTACAGGTCATGCTGAGAGAATGAGAGAGAGAGAGAGAGACTGAAGCTGTCTCACCTCTCACATTAGACCCTCACTAGGGTATTTAGTTGTCTCTATTTGTTTCATAGTTGCTCATTCTTCAAAACCTTAAACCTGAAAACACTGTTGCTAAGTAACCTGGAAATATGGACACCTGAGCATAATAAAGATTTATCTAGCTACCACATATGCGAGCACTCAAAATTAGACATTAATGTCCACCTAAAATTGATTTCCTAATCAAAATGTATCATTTTAATCAGTCGTTCATAAAAAGTCTCATGAAACTGGTTGAGAAAATGTGCAAAGCTTCATCAGCAATACTGTTAGGAATTTACATTTTGGATTTGTTTAACACTTTTCTTGGTCACTGCATAATTCCTTATGTGTTATTACACAGTGTTAATATCTACATTAATATTCTAATATAGTTTAAAAATAGGCAAATGAAGAAACCCCTTTTATGAGCAGGGGTTTTTATTGGTAGTGTAACAGGTAAGTATTTAATATAAACAATGTCAGAGCACAGTGACAATGAAAACTAGACAAAAGCAAGAGGATATGGGTAATTCCCATGGATATGATGGTAAACTACTAGGAAACAACTCTGTGAATAAATGACTATCAAATATCACTGAAAATCCCAACATTGCGTCAATCAGTAAACTCTGAGCGGTGAATAACACAGTGTGTAAATAACAGGAGTGAGCTGTTCAGGTAAGTACAGCTTACATTACTCAATATGATGGGAATGAAACACTTGGGGGAGTGCTGTTACAGGAAAATAATCAACGACAGCAGCCTTGACGTGAAGCGGAGTTAACCTGAAGTTGATTATTTTCCTATAACAGCACATCATGAAGTGTTTTCTTCCTCTTGCACCACATCAATTATGGATGTTTGTATTAAGTAAACAATATCATGCCATACTTTTTATCTGTTTATAGTTACGCTTAATAATGTTGTGGAACAACTGAGAAACAGGAAACAGCTTTACCTCGGACATTTCGTAAGTTCTGACTCTGGAGACTCCTTTCATAAATGCTAAATAAACATCTCTTTACAGAATACATCACCATATCAATGATTGTTCATTTTTATTCTGCTTATGGAGATTCATCCACCTGTGTGTGAGCTGTTGTTATAGAAACACAACCATATTAGAAGGAGAGCATTAGTATAAACTTTGCAGCTGGAAGCGCTGCTGTTAAGCTTATTGTGTGCTGTCTGACACGACGATCTACCTTTATTACGTACGGTCCCACCACACGACCTCCTGTTGCGCGTCGGGAGTGACCAATCAGTGGAGTGACCTTCTGACCAATCAGAATGGAGAACTGAACAGCGATGTAGTTATAGATTAGGTATAAAAACTAATCATAACCAAATAGGCGTTGTTCACTATTCTTTAAATCTGAGACACAATTGGGAAAACAGCACTTCAGCAGCTTATTTTAATCACTTTATTTCAAATGGGAGACAGATTATTATGTCTGAATATCACAGTGTATAATCGATAATCGATGAGTACCTACTCCTGAGTTGCTTCTTAATACTGAGATGAGTGAAAGCAGTTTGTCAGACTCTGATTTTCTCCCTCACACATGCGCATACACTGTGTGTGTGTGTGTGTGTGTGTGCGCGAACAAGAGGCTGTCGGCAAAGACTGCGATTCGGAAAAAACAGAAAACTTATGGCGGACAAATGGCCAAGATAAGATGACAAATCCCCCGGAGCTTTTAAAAATAAACCATGACAGCAGTATGTACACACATGTATTACAAAGGCAGCTCTGCATCTGGCCTTGTGCTGACATGTAGAGCTGCACAGAGGGACACACACACACACAGACACACTTGGAGGATGAGACTGAGCTACACATACCAAATAATGTCTAGCTGTACAAAGGGGATCAAAAAAAGTTGGCATAGGAAGACTGTGTGTCTCTCTCTCTCTCTCTCTCACACACACACACACACACACACACACACACACACACACACACTGTATCACACAGTGGGAAAGGCATTCTTGCTTCCTCTCTCCTTCCCTAACTGTCATCAAGGATCTTTATTTTCCAGTGAGAAAGTTTTTTAAAGGTCACCGTAGTCACATGACCATGAACACTGTTTCGGTCACATGACCTGCCCTCGTCTGAGAAGACGCTGCTCTCACAAACACACAACTCATTTTGACGAAAGATTTGCTGCGTGACATTTAAGAAATTTGTGAGAAACAGGTGTGAGGCACACGAAACATTTGTGTAGACACTGCTACACATGTGCCGCTAATTGTTCTTATGATAAATGGTTATTTTATGACAGCGCCATCATGGACATTTCAAAAATATCGTTAACAGTGACACTCAGAAGAAACAAAATGCATAGGATTATTATAGAGAGTGGAGGTTTTTCCAGTCTGGCCGTAGGGTTCTAGCTGTAAAGAACAGCAGTGTGTAGGTGGGAGTAATCAAGTCTTCTGCAGACCTCAAAATTAATGGCATCCTGTATATAGGGTTTATTACAAAAAAATTGGAGACGGTGAAATATGAAAGTTCTTGCTTGGGGGAAATGGTCCAACAATAAACAAAATTTTAGTCACTAACAGTTATTTTTGGCAGCAGTCATGTTTTCAGTAGGGACTGGATTCTTTAAACTCGCTGCAATTTACATAACAGACTTAACATTGTTAAGCATAGAAACAACAACAAAAAATGCACTACTCCAGAAGTTTTCATAAGCAAGCATCGAAACAAATTTGAATTGTTCGAAGTGTCAACACACAGTATAACCACGACATTGATATTCGGACAAACTGTTCATTTAACGCAATTAAACATACTGAAAGAAAATAAAAATGCTAACCAGACTCACACACAATGTCTCATAACTAAAACTTCAACCACTGTTTGTTTGTTGTTTCTGTTTTACCACAGAGCGTTTGAATTCTCAAACCTGATTGGTCAGAAGGTGTGGGTCATTTTTATGTAGCTGCATGGTTCGGAAAGTAGATCGGCTGTAATACACACGCTAGGTTTCTATAAATGTGCTCACTCTAATACATTATTGTTTCTACAGTAACAGCTCATAATGTACACAGTGACTTGTACGATGGACGCTCTAAAAGTTTTTTGGTCTCTTCAAGAGAAACAGAAGAGAAAAGGTGACACTGGTGAACGGCTGTTTATAACGTAAGTGATAACAGGAAATAACTTGTCTCGTGGATGTTCCACAACGCAAAGTTTGACGTGAAGTTCAGTAATAAACTACACATGAGGAATAACACAAGACAAACTGTGCAGTTAGCTTAACAAAACACCATCATTGTTACAAAGCGCTTACAAACAATAAACGTCAAATAAACGCCTCATAACAAAAAGTCACCGCATCAGTGATTGTACATTTTACTTTGTTAAACAAAAACAAGTTTTTTAAATCTGTTTATTGTTAGTCTTAGATTATGTGCCCGCTGTACCTGAGTATGTGCTGCTAATGTAGAAGCGATAACGCTTTAGAACGAGCGCATTAATATAAACCTATCGTTCATGTTACACATGGTATACGTTATTACATAAAAATAATGCATGCCTTCTGACCAATCAGATTCGAGAATTCACCCGCACTGTGGTATAAAACCGTAATAACACACTTGCTGATATACGGAAATAATCCTCTTCGTATCACACCACCCCAGCGTCTAACAGCACTGTCTGTCGTGTGATATTCGAGTGAGTCACGAAAATTGGTCGTTTGACCAAGTAGTATGGAATAATTTAATACAATCGATGGTACAAGATCGGACCCGGGCAGCACATTGGAGCTTTTATTACCTTGTGAGTTCATTAATGAACTTATGAATCGTCCACTCTCGGACTTGCTTTGTCCAAGTGAAAAAAAAAGACAATTGCAATTGACTGTTGCTTGCTTTTTTCTTGGGTCCACTGGTAAATACTCTATCGATCGTCATCTTTTTATGGTTGAGCTGCAATTCTTTCCCACATGTGACCCTTCTCTCCCAAAATGAATTTCTCTCAGCGCATGTGACTATGTAGTCACACTGTACAGCCCCGTGAGGGTTTGTGCTGTCAGTAGGTGATTTATTCTTTTATAACTAATAACAGAAAAGCCCAGGTTTTTTATATATATATATATCACCTATATTTGAGATGGTTAGGGTTGCTTTAGGATGATTAAACTTGCCCTGTGGGATGATTTTTGAAGCTGTCATAAAAAAGGTAATTTTCCAGCTCTGCTTCTGTGCCACTGTCNCATTAAACGTCCAAATAAAAATTAGAGATGGATGATGTGGCAAAATTAGCACTTCACATCACAGGATTTGAAGACGATACATGATATGACCATGATATGTTCTGATGGGGTTTGTACGCAAAAGAACTAAATAAATAAAGAACTAGTGCACACACACACACACACACACACACACACACAGAGAGAGAGAGAGAGAGAGTTTTTCTTGGCTTTCTATAAGATCAGGTTATTACTGACTGAAACCCAGAAGTCTAGCCAAAGAAAATGAATTGATTATAACAGATGAATCGGCTCTTAATTAGGAAATCTAACCCAAATGTTTCACTGCAAAACTCTATCCATCAAAGATATTAGGGATGTTAGGAGAAGCTCAGAGGAATCTTATCTGAACACACACGCCAAAAAAAAACTTACAGGCATCAAGCTTTTATTATTTTCATGAAACTGCATTAAGTTATGGGATACGAATGATAAAGATTTAGTATTTGACTGTTTTCAAAATATTAACTGTGAAATTTTATACATTCACAAACAGAAGGAATATTCACAGCAGCTAGAAAAGCAAAAGATAATCCCAATATTATAATATTCTAATAAAATGGAAATGTTTCGGATTTGCAGTTGCCTCTAGGACCTAACGTATACTCGTTTTTGTTAAATCTGCATATAAACTGCGTGAAAACAAGGTTTGCCTTTAAGCCATTAAGTAACGCAAGGCTCATTTAGACAAAAAAGTCAAATAAAAAATTAGAACTTGAGACTTTTAACATTTATAGTATTAGTATCTGAGATTAGAATTACTGAGTCCCAAATCATGGTATATTGAAATGAGTTTACCAAAGGTACCCGGATGGTCTACTGTTTTCGAAGTGGACACTTTTTCAGCTAATATTACCCACAACTCCTTACGTGAGGGAGGAGGAGGACTTTTGTGATGGTTTGCTTCGCCGAATTCCAGGAACCATTTTAGAGACGTGTAAATGAAATGTGGAAAAATAAATCAGGGGATGGTAAATTAAACTATACAGTATAAATGATATCAGGAATAATGAAAGAAGAAAAACTGAAATGCAATGAGGAGTTTGTTTACCGTGATGGTGTGCGTAACTAGGCAACGACAGCTCTCTTCTGTTACATGATGTGTTAATTAGTACGTCCTGGTACCTGCATATTATTTTGCCACACACTCAAAAAAGTATGTACTTTTGCTTCACAAAAAGAGTACATAGTTTTAGTGCATAGTGTAAGTAGGTGAATTGAGATGCAGCAAAGGCTGACAGGAGGCGTAACCAAACACAAACAAGCATTCCGGACCGGAATTCAGTTTTCAAAACGGCTTTTCCCAAAAAATTAATAGGCGTGTGCTGAGGCCACACATATTTGGAAATATAAACAAGTACAAAATGAATAGAAAGCCCAATAAACAAGTTCATTCTTTAAAAATTTTTACGGTATTGCACCTTTAATAAACTCACCTCTTCCTCGGAGCCGTTGCTGTATTCACTAGTCTCGTTTTCCATTTGGCTGTTCATCTTTAATAGAAATGGTATATTTTTTGCTTTTTTGTTGTTGTTTTTTTAAATCCTTCCCCGTTAGTTTACTTTGAGAAACCGTTTGAGAAAAGTATCCAAATTTAGCATACCAGTCGACTAAAAGACATTATTCTTCAGATTAAACTAACTAAAACCAACTAACGGCTGTTACTGCACTGTAGTTGCTGTTGCTGCTGCGGCTGGAGCGCGAGCTCTGCGCGCGCGCGCGTGCGTCCGTGCGTGTGTGCGTACGTGTGTGTGTGTGTGGAATCGGATTCGCAGCGCGAGCGCGTCTCTCCCTCTCAGAAGTCCACGGCTTGTGGGAAAGTTTCCCTCTCGCGCATCAGAGAAGGGAAGGGGCGCGTGAACGGGCGGTTTGTTGTTGTTTTTTTTTCCGATAGCATGTAGCATGCTAAGATCTCCTCAGTCAAAAATGGCGTATTTTTGCACAAATTCGGACAAATTGTTTTGTTTCCGTGTTGTGTGAAGCTATCTAGCTAACCAGAGCCAATAACTGGAGAGAAAATTAACTCTTTATGCGTAACAGAGGTTCTGAGTTTTCCAGGTGGCCGTTATTTTGGTCGTCTAGACAACAGGCCACGCCCCATGCGTGACGACATTATTGAAGGATACGCTGGATTTTGGTTTGTCCTTTTTTTTTTTTTTATTAAATATGAAATGAAGACATTGTTACCCAGTTGTTACTTTACAGGATTTGAAATTGTTTTTTTGACAAGAAAAATTCATTCGACTTTATTCAGAAATGTGTGTGTGTGTGTGTCTGTCATGAACTCGGGTAAACAGATGACCCAATCAACATTCACTGACTAGTTCCATGTTGCTAGGCAACCGGGGCCTAGACCAATGAGCTTAAGCTAAGGAAAGCTAGCTTATTTTATTTCGTTAGCTACAACACAATCTTTTCTCCTGACAATGCAAAGACACAATAAGATTTGAAATGAGACAAATATCAATAAGTATCTTACTCATATGTTGGTAAATTACTAATAAAAGAGAGATCAACCAAAATAACACTGCAATTACACTTAGCATTGTTAGATAAATGAATGTATAAGGTTTATGAGCTGTGGTTCTGCCATACTGAGAATTCCCCAGTGATGAATAAGAGTAGAGTACAAGCGTAGCCCATTAATGTGAATCTTATAAACCCAATGAGCAATAAACTTATTCAAATGTAGCATTATACCGTAAAATGTCCACCAAATTGTTTTGTTGTTGCTGTTTTCAATATTGCATTACTTATGCTATTGTCATATGTTTGACTTTTTTGTTAAGTTAATTTATTCAAATAATAAATATTTCTTTTTAACTTATTCTATAACTTAGTTATGGATATGTTAATGGTTTTGATATAGATTAAAAAAAAAATGGATTATAAAAACATTGTTTGTTCACACATTATATTTTTATAAAAAAGGTAAAATAATAATATTCATTGCAGACGTGAATATGAAAGTAAATGTTTTACCTGGTGGAGTTTACTCATCTTATGGCAGTAATATAGCCTGGCCACAGACTGACCTTTGCACTACAGGCTCTCATGAATGTGTTTTTGTGTGTATTCAATTTTTTTATGCTTCCTTGATTAGCGTACACACCCTACCCTTCTTTACTACTCCGATAAAGAGTCTGTTTTCACTGATTTGATCCATGGTTGAGAAGTTACTGTAATAAAAAAGAAAGTTTCTCACATCCCAAGGTTGTGACATTTTATCCCTGTGGTTACTGTTCAACCTTTTTATAGTATATTGCTTGCTGTTCAAGCATTAACTAACTCTCTTGCTTCGGTTTGTGTTAAACACCTACTTACTTTTTTTTCAATATGCCTTATACACCGATATGAAATATAAAATTAAATATCCAATCCTAAGAACTTAGAGCTTAGAGTATTAGGTAATGAGGCTCATTTGAAATATTCATACACATCCTCCCTTATTCACGGGATGTGTATGAAAAGTTATTTAAATGAAATACAAGTGATTTATAAGCTCTGAGCCTTCTAAAATTAAACATTTATTGCTAAGTAGCTGTCCAGTCAGATGTTTCTTTATGGTCAGGTGAGTTTAATGGAAGGTGTAAATGCATTGGAAAAACCTGCAGTCTAAGCTGTTTGAAAGTAGAGCAAAAGGTCAGTGACAGCTCAGTGAATAAAGGCTGAGTTTATATCTCAGCACTGCGACAGAGGGTAAGATTGTCAGACCTGGATGTGTGATTCACATCCAAATACACACACACACACACACACACACACACACACACACACACACACACACACACATATATATATATGAGTGTATGTGTCTACATATATTACGACATGAATAGACATAAATAAAGAGACACACACGTCTCTTTGTTTCTGAGATGTGGATGAGTACACATGGAGAAACTCCAGCTATTTTTGACATGAACAGGATGCGGCTCCCCCTCAGTGCCTTATCACTGATCTAGAGTCAGCTACTCCCAGGAACACCCACACACTTAAATGACCAGTAATGTACATTACATTTTATAGTACTTCGATAACAAGTATACCAGCCTTGTATTACTTATTATTATGTAACAATATCATTATGATAGAATTATGTTATGTTACATTTCATATAGGATGAACAATGGTTTTGTCAAGAACTGTGGACAGACAGAAAGCTCCCAAAATTATGATTTTGAGTTTCTGAGTCAGTTTATATAAATTTCAAACTAACTATAGCGCTGCATGCATGAGAATCTATGAAGTGATCAATAAGACAAACATCTGCAGGCATAATGCTTGAAGAGTGGCTTAAACAGAGGATGTATCAGGAGCATGTATGTCATGCTCCACTGACATTTTAATATTAATCAGTATTGACTTATAGGTCAATTTAGGTTTGCTCTGTGTCATTTTATAAATCAGTACAGAATAATATTGCAAGCATAACAGCATCACACTTTTATTGTTGGATGCATTTGACATGCTGTGAAAATATTTCATCAGTTTTCATAGTCTTTCATAGTATTATACCTATATATCTTTCTACTGCTTATGTTTTGTCGGTCCTTTTGCCATCACTCTAGCATTCTGTATGATAAAGTTCATTCTTCCTGTCGAGAGACTGTAGGTCACGTACTGGCAGGAGAGAGGCCATGATTCAAAGGTCATCTGTCAAAATGCCTTTATAACACACACCACTAAACAAATGACCTTTGTTAAACACAACACAACACCCCTCAGTGGTACAAACTGATCATTTACAAGCTGTACATTCTCAGCATCGAGCCTAACAAATGATCCTTTATAAACATTGTATAATGATTTCAAATTTTTTTCCATCAGCTAAAGGATTTATTACATTTAGACTAAAAAAAAACAGTACTAACTGTGTACATATAGGGTTTGACACACATATGTACATATGTTTGTGACCAGTACCATAAGTTAAGTGGTGTATATTGTTGTATTTCATCTTATTTATAATACCAAGGACACTAGGTTGTGTTTTGTAGACATGGAGCCTGTTTGTGCAATAATTCGACTGCATATTTCAGTCATTAAGTCATTTTAGAATACACACATTTTCTTTTAGGTTTTTTTTGGCCTAAATTTAGTTTGGCATAAAACCAGTTCTCACAAGAGTGAGGATTTCAATTAGTTGTGTGAGACAAGACTTGAGAAATGTTTTCCTCTTGAATGAATGAAAATGGGAAAACTAGCCAAATTACTAGCTACAAATGTTCTGCGAAAGGTTAAACAAGATCCTGATGTTTAGTATTTTCTTGATTCTGCAGTGGCATACCATAGCTTTTGGACCCAAACGCTAGATCGCCTCATGTTCTATAGAGTGAACTGTTCATTACAGTAAGACTTTAATATGCTCATCATGCTACAATAACAGCTGTAGCTAGCAGTAGCATTCTCACTCGGCAAGCTAGCTATTTAGTAATGAATTCTTAAGATAACAATTTTTTTTGACAAATCCTATTCCTATAGCTTTTCTTTGCTTAATTAAAAAAAAAGTCTTAAGGCAGCACAAATCTGCCTTATTGGTTATCTGAAGTGGAAAATAAATTGCCAATAAGCTGTCATCTCAATGTAGAGCCACCTGGTGGATCAAACAGAAAAGAAACAGCAGTCGGATCAGAAACCGGCCTTCTCTTTTTGAAATTATAGTCTGTTGTTATTTATTAGTTTCAACTTATGTTCTCTCGTGTATTAGTTATCATGTTTGCCTGTAGTGAGCATTAGGGCATGAAGTAAGACAAACAGAAGAAAGCGCTTGCAGTTAGCACAGGACAATTTGTTTTTTTTTTGTTAGCACTTTTAAGAGCAAAGCTGTGACGCGGAATGGTTTCAGGTTCGTGCAGGAGTCGGGTTAACCTTCTGAGTCTTCTTCAGATGGTGATAGTTGGGTAAAATCTTCATCAGAAAGTCCAGCTGCAGAGTCTGGGGCTGTTTAAGGATAGAATAAAGATGGAGAAAATGAGTTAGAAAGAAAAATGTAATAAATATCCACAGAAAATTCTTCATGAAAAGGAAAAAAAAAAGTCCCTGGCTGCAAAATGTTTGAGACCACCTGCTGTGTTCTGGTGTGTGTTACCACACCAGAGAGCCAAACATGGGAGGAGTACGTCAAGCTCGACATCTACTGACACAAGAGACCTTAGAGGAGTGTGCAATGGAGCCGACAGCACGCACCGAGGATGCAGCCACTTGTCAGGATCACGTTACGGCCCACATCAGCTAAAAGGATAAAGGGGTCAGAAGACACAATATGGTACACGCAGACAGAGGTGAACCTTCTTTTAAAATGTTCTCTGCATCGAGAGTAGCTGCATCGAAACTCATGTTTCACCATTTTTAATTTTTTTCAAGAATATCATGAAAGAAATCCTGGTCTTCTGGTAACTTGAACTGGCTCAACACCTAACACACTATATACTGATTTGATTTTCCTTTATTTTGTCAGCCAGCTGGTTAAATTCCAAATCCACAAACCTTTATACTCAAAACGCATGTCTCAGATACACTGGAAGAAGCTGCATTACCTTTAGACTCAATGACATTGTTGTCCCCGATTTTCATCGCCTGGGAGACTAGAAACGTGAGATAAAAGTCAGATTGCTTCTGAAGCAATACACTTTGACTAGTGAGAGACAGTCAGTTTGTGTATCAATGCTTTTACAATTAATTAAAAAAAAAGAACAACACTGAGCGTACCACAGCCGACTTCGAAAACATTGTTGGTGCCTATTGTCATGGTCTTCGGTTCATATCCCTCTGTGTCAGGCATGATGTTTTCAGGATAGCTGAGCAGAAACACACACAAAAACAAAAGATATTTTAGATCATTTATTAAGGCTTTTGCACACTATGTTATCCATATGGCTTTAATAAAGAGAGAGTTACAAAAAAAAACAAAAAACAAAGCCAGAACGAAAAATAACACCAAAGAAGATATATTTAGTCTAATATGTTAACAGTATCATGTAAAGTCATTTTCATGATGAGACATTTCAAGAAGTTTATTTGTATCAGAATATTTATGTTTGACAGTAAACCACCTACTAAACAGCAATGCAACAAATACACTGTAAAAACTGCATAAAAAATTCGCAAAAAAAAAAAAAATTGTACGGTCCAATCAGTTATTTGTAAGTATGCTTAACGCTGGAGTTGATCATCCTGCCCAAGACAAATCCAAATATAATCTTTAAACAGAAATAAATAGATAATATACCCGTTAATGATGAGAGCTTGCTCTTCTATCAGGTTGCCTTCTCCTATGATGATGGGACCAGCGTCAGCGATAATCCGGGCTTTCGGGTGGATCACCGTCCTCGGCCCTGCAACACACCAACAGCTTTGAATACAACTCTCCAAACTAGATGATAAAGTGACAATCATCAAACCCAACATGAGGGTTTGCAGCTCAGGGTGCTTGCTTACAGCTATTTTAAATAAATAAAGGCAGCTGAAGTGTTCAGTTAGGGAAAGTGCGGAAAGTATATGACAATGTAAAAGTGACTTTTATATCGTCAGACATACTAAGAAGACTCCACAGCTTTCTTTGATTCAGATCTTCTTTTTGATCTCCTCATTTTGTTTTATTCATTTATTTTACAAATAAATATTATAAATGGCACTTTAACTACGAAGATGGATTTTGTGATTTGTGACTATTTTGAAATCTCACAGTCAAACAAGCCACATATAAATTAGAACTGCATATGATATTTCAGTCTTTTTCACCATCCTGACATCCAGCGTAAAAGTTACGTAAGAAAAATGCACACATTCCTCTGTCCATCCACCTCCGCTCGTTCCTCGACAATGTCGGGTGACACTGACTCAGTGTGACAACGCAAGTCAGGAAACCATACACAAAAAC
Source organism: Pangasius macronema (assembly GCA_037577455.1). Taxonomy (NCBI): domain Eukaryota; kingdom Metazoa; phylum Chordata; class Actinopteri; order Siluriformes; family Pangasiidae; genus Pangasius; species Pangasius macronema. The sequence continues at coordinate 4,631,248 of CM074972.1, forward strand.
ATAAAACCTTGATTGAATATGAATTTACAAGTCTTCTAATATTAATTCCTTCATCTATATTTAATAACTGCTTTATCCTGATCTTTAACCTGTGTTTTAAATGAATTATTTCTTTATTCTTTGATAAAGAGAAACGAATAAACAAAAGAGAACCAAATAAGTTTATTACTGCAGAAACAAAACACAACCGTGTTAACACATAGGATACTTTTTTTTTTTCTTTAATCGATGAACATCAGACAAAAATATCCCTAAAAGTACTCAAATATGATACAGTCTATATGGGGGGAAAGCTTACCAATAGTGACATCGCCTCTTATTTCACTCTCCACACACACCACTGCTCCAGAAGCTATTTTAACACTGCACAGACAAGAGAAAAGGAGATACACACACATAATTATAATAAATAATAATAATAATAATAATAATAATAATAATAATAACAATAATAATAATAAAAATTATATACATTATTTAATTCCTTATGTTAGTCTACAATTGCTTTGCAGAGTAATGAAGTTATAAGACAAATAACAGTTGAATGTAAAATTAATATATTAATAAGACGAATATACGATCTAGATTTAAAAAAAAAAACGATTGTTGCTTTAGAGAAGCAGAGGTTGGCTTTCAATAGATATCTAGCTATAATGATGTCTCAGTCCCAAATGGCTACATGCTCCCTACATAAGAGCACTACAAGAGTTAAGAAATAACCCTATCTAGGGCACTAATTTTCCAATGAGTAGGAATTTAGGATTTTCCGTAACTAGGCGAATAATCTGCTACAGGAAAAAGCAAGTACAATTAAAAAAAAAAGAGCTGGAACAGCCATTTTAGAGACTATAAGCTTTGGAAGGAGAAGTAAAATGTATAAAATATAAAAAAAAGTAATCCAATAGAATGTAAACACAAGATGCTGCTCTGGTTAGCACTGAAGCTACCTAACGTTACACGGGTGTGGTAGCGTTACACTTATTTAATTAAGATTTAGCTAAATAACACTCTTTGTATTTGAAAAAAATGGTAAGGTGTATATATTATTATAATGTGGATATAATACAAAAAAGAAACAAGTAAGAGGGAGATATAAAATGAAATCCAGACCTTTTCTGGTTTGCTTGTTTGGGGTCCGCCATGTTTGAATCAATGATGTCGTACTCCATTACACGCCCTGTTTAAAGACGGCTGCAGGAATCGATTAACAATGTCTGATCATTGTAACGTTTTTACTCCCATCTGCTGGTCACTTTTGGAGTCGCAAATATTTCCTACTTCTATGCAGAAGTAACTGCAAGTTGTGAGAGAAAATGATGTAATGTCGTTATTACTACCATTAAACCATTAACTTTATATGATACCAAACACACATTAATATAACATTACACCAGTGGCAGAGCATCGTCTCAGTCCATGATATCTACCACATTATCAGATCTAGGATATTTATTAAAACTGATTTGTTAAAGGAATAGCAAACATTATTAGCATTATCTATTTCCTTATGTTCCAGACCGCCGTGGTGCCTTTCTTCAGACTTAGTCGAGTATTCCAGTGTGCTCATTTGCTTGCCAAGTATCAATAGCAAAGTTGTCACCCTGTGACCCCACATGTGCAGCCCGTATGGTCCTTGGTACATAGCGCTCATCCTCTTTCCCATTTTTCTATTGTTGAGGAGTTGAGAAACTGTAATCAATACCATAAGTATCTAATCGCTCTAATCCTTTGTTCCTTGCTTTTTTCCTTTTAAAATTTCTTTGTCATTAGAGTGTGCCTTAATAAACAATATGGATAACAGCAATTCTAGTGTTTGACTTACTACTATTCTCACCATGGTTGACTTTTTCCTTAAAATAGACATTTGACCCTTTATTTGTGTTGAAATGCAGAGACAGGAAAAATGAATTTCGTTATTTTAAATCATTACTTCATGTGAATTGTTGAACCTCTTGTGCTTCACCTGAGGATGGCAAGCTGATTGTTCCATCACATCCCAGTGGGGTTGAGTGATGGACAATGATTAATGCCCAAATTATTGAGCAGCAGACATGGCTTCAAACTCCTTTAGGAAGAAAAGGTAAGCTCCTTTGCTGTGTTGTTGCGGCAGGAAGAGATCCAGGCAGAGGGCTCACCTTGGTTGATCACAAATTGATACTGATTGTAAAATGGGCTAACATAGTTTCATTGAAGTTACTGAATTATATACTTCAAGATGAATAAGTGAATAAAACAGACACATCTTCTTAACATAATTTTCCTTCAGTAGTACATTATATTCAGTAATTCAGCATTTATTTCTAAGTTAGAATTTGTTCTCGTTCTTGTGATTTTTAAAACAATCTATCCTGATATTTATTGCTGTGTGCCTCAAATTCATGTTCTGCCAGTGCACCATTTCCCAATCTGACTCCTTTATTCCCTCGGCTCAGAGGCTCAGAGTTTTTTTTCTGCTCTAGTACACCTGATTCACCTTATCAGCAAGCTAACACATTCTTTACACGGTTATAATGAGTGTGTTAGAGCAGGAAAACACACTCAAATGTGCAGGGCAGCAGATTGGCCTGCTTCATAAATCTGCAGTCTCTTTCTCAGACAGAGAGAGAGAGAGAGAGAGAGAGAGAGAGAGAGGAGAGAGATAGTTGGGGGTGAACGGTGCACTGCAGAGCACACACCCAAACTCACTATAAATTCAGAGGAGCAGCATGAATGTGTGTGTATGTGTGTGTGAAAGAGGTAGGATGTGACTGCTGAGTCAGTTAAACTGTAGCACAGAGGCGAGAATGGTCAGAGAGCAATGCAGCAGCCAAAAGAAACTGGACAGCTGAAAAACTTCGCTCAGCTACTCAGGATGGACAGAACACAGTCGTGCTAACCATGGCGACTCCAGACCAGGATCAGGATCAAGTTAGCTAGCCTCAGTTAGAGATCTAAGTCAAAGGCCAAAGGTGGTGTCCCGAACTAGGAGGATCAGGATTGTGTGTGAGTGTGAGCGATGGAGAGAGAACACCACTCCCTTCTCAGAAGTAAGGTAAGAGCTCATAAACTAATTCAAACATGACTGAAAACTTACTACCACGTGGTTGTGCGGCTTGGAGATTCTCGATGTAATAATCGTGGTCGGGTTATCCTGTCGAGTAGTACCTCAAACACGATATTGTTGAATGAAATTTCTCAGTTTTTAAGTTATACTTTAATGAATTAAATTCAATATGAATTAATATTTAAAAATAAAAAAATCATATAAATTAAAAGAATAAAAAAAGCAAGGCATTTGACTTTGCAGGGTATACAGTGCAAGCAAATATTAATTTGATTTTCATTATGATTAGAATTTTGTTAAATAATTTTAGTAATTTCGTTAAAATAAGAAAAAAAGAATACAACACCAAACATGTTTTGGATGATAAATAGGAAACAGGGCGTTTCATTTTTCAGGTTTTTAATTATTCATTTAAAGGTCAGTTATTTTTCATCCAAAACAAAGTAATATTTGGCTTATTTAATTCCATTTAAAAAAGAGAGAGAGAGAGAAAATCAGAAGAAAAACATCTGTTCTTTAGCTCCCCAGGCTGTAAATAAAAAGGGAAAATGACTGCTACTACTATTACTACTACTATTACTAATAAAATAATAATGATAATGTGGACCAACAAACACCAACCAGTCAGGACAAAATATTGGTGTATCTTTAATGTGCTCTGTTATTGGTATGTTAGAAACACCCAGGACACAACGAACACAGTGAAGGGAAACTGTAAAATGAATAAATTGATAAATGATTCATGGGCTTAAGTAATAATTAGTTATACGTTGAGGGCTTTCTTGTGTTCATGTGATGCAGCCAGAAGTAGTGGCCATCCCGGCTCTGTACCGCGTGGCCTTGTGTGGTGGCACCCATGGCAACGAGCTGGCGGGGGTTTACCTTCTGCGCCAGAGCATGAGGAGGAAGCGGAAGGGCAGCATGGTGGATCCGGTTACTATGGTAACGGTGATGACGAACCCGCGTGCTGTGCAGCAGTGTGTACGTTACACGGAGATGGACCTCAACCGCTGCTTCACATACACTACACTGAGGTCGGACACATACACACTGTGTGTGTGTGTGTGTGTGTGTGTGTGTGTGTGTGTGTGGTCTGTCTTGATTATAATACTTATTGGCTCATGAGATGAATAACTGTGTCCTTCCTTCTTGGTATTTTTTCCTCTCTGTCTCTCTCTTTCTCTGTCTGATTCTTTCTTTCTTTTCCTCACTGCTTTCTCCACCCTGTTTCTGTTTTTCCCTCTCTTTTTTTTTAGATTTTGTCCCTCTTTCACCATTTCTTTTTTTGTCTCACTATTTTTAAACCAGTCTTTCCTTCCTCATTTTCCTCTCTTCCTTTCTGTCTCTCTCTTTCCTCTTCCCTCATCTTCTTCTCTGAGCCTGTACTTTACTTGTGTACATTCTAAAATAAAATAAATTTGCCCCTGTTTCAGTGCCCCAGTCTCTGATGTCACCCCATATGAGGTTGTTCGCGCTCAGGAGCTGAATGCTCTGCTCGGTCCTAAAGGCAGCTCTGCAGCGGTGGATCTGCTCTGTGATCTTCACAGCAGCACTGCGAACGTGGGCCTCTGTCTCATCACTCACTCCGACAGTGACTGGATTTGCCTGCACATCTGTAAACACCTGCAGGCAAGAGTGACCCATTTGGCACAGACCTCCCAGAAACTAACAAATATGGGGTTACTGCTATTTCAGTTAGGGATTTAAGAAAAGTACCTTAGGGTTTACAGAAAGGACCTTTGATTTTCAGATGAGAATTCTGGTATTCTGGGGTTTAAGTAAGGAATTTGTTTAGGATATATGCCTGTGTGTGTTTTCAGAGGGAGCTGGCCACCATTCCAGTGCGGTATGTCCACTATGATGTTCCTAAGAGTGAGGCTTACACATTGCACTCTGTTGGGAAACACGGCTTTGGTGAGTTTATGATCGGATGGTCTCACACACACTCAATTTGGCATCAGGAGAGCTCATCATTCTATAAGGGCTCAGGAACAAAAGTCATATTTAGACAAGAGTATAGCCAGACCAGTTCTAGCTGACAAGAAGCCTAAAGTAACTCTAATAACCATTCTATACATCTGTGGTGAGCAGAAAAGCATTTCAAAACACACAATGAACCTTGAGTCAGGCATTACCTGGTGTTTTGCCCACTGTGGCCTCAGATTTGTGTTCTTGGCTAACAAGAGTAGAACCCGATGTGGTCTTCTGCAGATGTACCTAATCCACCTCAAGATTTTGTGCATTCTGAGATGCTTTTCTGTCCACTATGGTTGTAAAGAGTGGTTATTTGGTTATTTCCTTCCTGACAGCTCAAACTCAGCCATTCTCCTCCAACCCTCTCTCATCAATGAGACATTTACGTCCCCAGAACTGCTGCTCACTTGATATTTTTTGCACCATTCTATGTAAACTCTTGGGACTGTACTGTGTGAAAATCTCAGGAAAGCAACAGTGTCTAGCACCAACAATGTAGTGTTCTTCAAGACTACATAGTTGATTAAATACTTACTACATTGCAACACTTCTATTTCCACTTCTATCAGTTAAATGAATTGCTTCCCCAGCCTTGCGTTTCAGTTAGTCTCTCTCTCTTTCACAGGACTGGCACAGTGTCACTGCTGAGCCTTTAAGCGAGACCCTCAAATCTCAACTGCTCAGTTATATGCTTGGATTGGATAAAAAAACATCTGCCAAATTAATAAATTTATTCTAAGCGACTCATGTGTTTTTTTTGGATGAATGACTCCTTTGCCATTTTTTTCTCCATTTGACTGAGCCATGCTGACTCAAGCACTCTTCAGAATTATACACATCTCTTAATTTATGGACTCTTTCTAAACGCCCTCCGATATACGCCATTTCATCCTGATTTTCAGTGAAGCGATTAATTTGAAAAGCCTTGACACATTTTTTTTGCCGTGTGTGCAAAAACTAAGTTAAAGTAGTTCTTTAAATGTCATGCTGAATAAAAAGGTTGTCTTAGCATTTACATTTTTTTAAATAAAGACTACATTTCTATCTGAACAAGTGTTTTTCCCTGTGCAGCGATGGAGGTTGGTCCTCAGCCACATGGCGTGATCAGAGCCAATGTTTTTACTGCCATGCAGGAAGCTGTTCATCTCACACTTGAATGGGTTCGTCTATTCAACTCAGGTACCAAGGAGGCTACACTACCCAGCATGCCTTGAAGGTAGAAGAACATCTAATAGTAGTACTGAGTATTTGTGTTATAGTACTGGAGATGTTTCTCCACTTGTCTGAGGCTCTTCATCAGTTTCTGAGTTCAAATTAGTGGAGAAACATCTTATACTAATAAGTCAGTGTGCCTTGTAGTTCCTCTTTTTCTGTTTTATCTTCAGGGACCCATTTTGAGGGCGGCTCAGTGGATGTTTATACGATGGTGGAGAACATAAAATACCCTCAAGATCCTCACACACGTACCATTACAGCTGCTGTGCATCCAGAACTACAGGTTTTGTTTTTCAGAAAGCAGATATTTGGATCCCAGTGTCCTTCTCACTCACTCCCATTTTCTCAAAAATTCTTAAAGTCTCACTAAGCTGTGATTAAATTATTGGATGCTAAGAAGTTGTAGTGACTTGTCTCTTGTCTATTTTTCTCAGGATAGAGATTTCTGTCTCCTGCACCCGGGTGACCCCATCTTCCTCTCTTTCTCCGGAGAGACTCTGAGGTACAAAGGGAAAGAGCCGCTCTATCCTTTCTTCATCAACGAGTGTGCGTTCTATGAGATGGGTGTCGCTCTGTCTCTTGCGAGGAGAAGGAAGGTGGAGATTCCAGCCATCCAATGCAGCAGAACATGAAGGACAGGCTCCAGAAAGAAAGACGAGAAATACAGAGACTCCAATGTGATACAGACTGGTCTTCTTAAATACGTCCTTGAAGGTTTTCATTCATGCCACAATCCATTACTACTCCATACCGAAACCTTGAACCTCAAAACCTCTACTCTAACCAGAGCTCCAACACCAACCTCTATCCTCAACTCCTAGCCCCTTACCCCTAAACAAGCCCTCTAACCATGATACACCACTTATCTAACTAGAATGCAAAAGTCTTAACATGCTTATCTAATCATGTCAATGATGGGAATCACACAGTGTTTAAATGCCTGGAATTTCCAATGAAGCCCCTCACTGAGTGGAGAAGCAGCTTCAGTCTATACCTTCATATGATGAGGTAGCAGCTTGCCACTTAAAGCGCCCAAGGAATAAAAATTGGTGTTTCAGAAATTTCTCAGAACTTTGTACATGGCTTATGGTGTTACTGACGTCTGTATGCAAGAATCAATTTTTAAAAATTACAGAAATTTGTTGTTGTAGATACTTATTTCTGTAGAAAAAATGTCTAGGTTCAAGGTTGAGTTTTTCTCTAGAATTCTGGGTCAATAAGACTTAAAACAACACCTTTATTCAGTTCGTGGAGTTGTCCAGAACAAAGTTTTATTTTATAGGTGTGTTGGAATTCAATCCATTCAAGCCACTTGACACTTTCAGGATCTGTTCTACTAAGCAAAAGGCTGTGAGTTCAAACCCCAAGGCTGAGCAAGAACCTTAACCCTCAGCTCTGTACTTGGATGGGGTTCACTTGGTCTGTCTGATGAACAAATGTATTTTTAAAAAAGTAATTTTATTGAAGTTAAAGATACAATTTCAGACCATTTCATACAAATGCAGGTTCAATAACATCAAAATGCAATAACTATAGAACAGATCCAGTTACTGAATCCAAACCTCAGGAGAAAAGCTTACAAAGGGAATGTCATTGCTTTGCATATTAACACTGTACATTCACAATGCTGAATTATCACATGCTCAATATAAGGAGCTTAGATTCACTGTTAACACTAATTATTATATGATGATTTGGTGTTTTAAAAAACTACACATCCATGTATAAGCAACAAACTGTAAAAAAAAAAAAAAAAAAAAGAATAAATAAATATGTTAATAGGAATGAATCAAATAAATCAATATTAATTAAATAATTAAAAATAAATAAATAGTTATAAAGGTTTATGCTTATGTATCATTGGCATTCTTGGCAATAGCCAGGTCTAATGAACACTATAACACACTTAATATTACTACAAGAAACAATATACAAATAAATTCTGAATATAAGTTATATAAAATTGAATCTAAGAATAATATTCAAAGTAAAGGATGCTGTGCCTGAATCCATACCTGATTTTCTTTAATCTATAAATATCGTGCCGAGCTTTCTTTTTCCACCAACACAGAGCCAATGCAGGAACCAGAACCGGTTCTCATTTCCACAAGCTTGAGAGCAGAACCATTATGCCACCAGATGTGAGATTTTCACAGAACATGACACCTGCCATTCACTAGCTAACATTATCTAGCTACAGTCATTCTTGTCACTCTCTTAAAAAGTAAATAAAATTTCTTTTTATGCCATTATTTAATTTTTTGTCACTTGTTAAATTAGTTATTTCTGATCCAAGCAGAGACGTGTTAATGATTTTTTTTTCACATTGGTCATGTAAATGTCATGGTGACGAAATGACCCCTGACCTGCTTGGTTCTGGTCCAGGATTGTGCTACTGGAACCAAGCTGATTTTAGACAAAGATTCCTGATTAGTTGTTGACTCTGTGTCAGTGAAAATCACTCTTGGTGCTTCTTCGTTACATTGTGCCATTAAACACTTCACAGTTTATGTTTATCCACACACACAATCATGTGCACACAGATTTGCATTAACAGAGTGTCACATCAGTACACAGCCATGCAGGTAAAGCGTGAAACATTAAAGTACCTTGCTTGAATGAATATCAGAAGTGACAACATTGTTAACTAAAAATCCTAGCAGGCAGAGAAAGGAAAAACAGAATTTTACCCTAAAATTATCCTAGCATATGCTGATGGAAGAGACGGGTAATTTTTTTTTTCAGATGTACACCAAGCAATCATAAGAAAACAACCAGACAAAATTCTTGTCTGACGCAAATTAATAATAAGCAGCACCTCCATTTTTTTAACGACCAAAGAGATCACAGTCTTGGTTTGTATCGACTCAGAAGACCGAGGTTCATGAATTCACAGGTGAAATTTTATCTAGATAAAATTATAATCATCAGATAAAATCACTTTTGCCAAAGCAAAGGTAATTTCCTGTGTACTTTCACTTCAGTAAATAAGGCGAATTTTATTCATTTTTAGTCTGATTACTGGTTTACTGCTGTCTCCTGTATTGCCATAGCAACGAGTCAAAAAAACTGCAAATGCTATGATTGGACCGTAAATGTTGGCACCTCACTGCAGCATTTAGCTTTTTCATTTAACTGTCAGGGTGATGATGAAGAATCTAACAGCTAGGCCAGGTCTGTGCCCTGCGAATGTCCACACAGCACTTTCTGCTGTCACACACTCAGCTAGCCTTTATAGCCTTTACAACCATCTCATCTCCAGCTGCTTATTTCGGATTATCAGAGTGCACTAATTCAATGTAAATCTCAGAACAGCAGATAGACATTCTAGATGGAGGAAGCTATTTTAATCTAAATTTAGGCTACATCTCAATCTACATGCTACTATAGTTGGTACCAATGCACTATTTTGACATGCTATTTAGTACAGTAGTCTGATGACACACAATCTTTTTATTTATTATACTATTAATATGGTAGTATGATGATGTACATTTCCCCATACTATTTAGTACAATAGTATCGTGGTGTACTAATAAACCATACTATTTAGTGCAGTATTATTTTGGCATACTATTTTGTATGAGAGATTGGTAATGTGCTATTTTGATATACTATTTAGTATGGTAGTATGGGCGTGTTCTATTATACCATACTATTAAGTACAGTAGTATGGTAGTATACTTTATTCTGACACTAGGATGGTGTAATTTTCTTCTTACTTAGGAAAGTGGTATGGTCGAGTACTAATGTATCATACTATTTAGGACAGTAGTACGGTGGTGTATTAATGTATCATACTATTTAGTGCAGAAGTATAGTGTTGTACTATCATGCCCTTCTATTTTGTATGATAATTTACAGTTCTGATATACTATCTAGTAAGGTAGCATTTTATTTCCTAATTGATAGATTAAATCATGCCATCATACTAACGTATGATATAAAAATAACACAGCCACACTACGACATGAAAATGGGGCTATGAAATTAGTATGGCAATACTTTGGTGTACATATATACCACATTATTTAGCAAAATAGTATGGCAGTGTACTATTTTATCATACCATTCATTACAGTCATATGGTGTAGAGCTGTTTTCTGATACTACTTAGTATGGTAGCATTGTGGTGTACTAACATGCCATATTATTAGATCCGTTGTATGGGGTGTGGCTTTGTTCCATACTATTTAACCTGACTGTATAGTCTTTTTCCACACAATTTAGTACATTAGTTTGACTTGTAACAATAATACCAATATACTTCCACGTGAGAGAAAGGGTGTCATACATCATACTATCGTAATACCGTATCATCAATGGTGCCACACTATTTTAACATATTATTTGCTACAATAGTATGTTGGTATAATAGTATGTTTACATATTTTTTTAATATGTTAGTATGAAAGTGTGTATGTGTGTTTAGTGCAGTATTATGTGATTTGGGACACAGACCTGGCTGTAACCGTTTCAAATGCATGCTCTAGGCCACTCGGTAGGCAGTGAAGCGGTAGTAGTTCTTGCTGTGGCTGCGAGCGGCCCACACCAGGAGAGCAGCGGCCATCATATACAGTGGAGAGGAGATGAGTGCGAGATAGAGGGACCAACCGAGAGAGCCGTCCACGTGGTCTGGAATAACGGAGACACGGTGTAGCAGGTCCATACCCGCCAGAAAACAACACACACAGCCTAGAGAACACACACCTGAGAGAGAGAGAGAGAGAGAGAGAGATGGTGCAGGCATGGAGGGAACTGGTTTAAATTAGAGACTTGATTCAGCCAGCAACCTCATATACCATAGTTTTTAGAAAAACTACGTAAGGATGCCAGTTTACTAGTAATAATAGTGTACTTACTGCAGAAATAATAGTGTGTGTTGGTGTTTGATGGAGAACATTGGTGTTTTATGGAGAATGTTGGTGTTTGATGAAGAATGTTTGTGCTTAATGGAGAATGTTGGTATTTGAAGGATTTAATGATAGACAACTTTAGATTTGATACTTAATGATCACATGTTGGCATTTGATGGAGAGTGTTGGTGCTTGATGGACAGTCTTGGTGTTTGATGGGGACTGTTGATGTTTACTCAGAGTGTAAGTGTTTGATACAGACTATAGGTGTTTAATATACAACGTTCATTAACAGAATGTTGGTTTTTAATGGAGAATGTTGGTGTTTGTTGGAGAGTGAATGTTTGATGGAATGTAAAAAGTTGGTGTCTAATGAGCAAATTTCAGTGCTTGATGTATGGATGTTGGTGATTTTTCTCTAAGAACCAAAAGTTCCTGACCTGCAAGGAGGTGGAGGAGTCCGATGCCCAGTGTGGGACTGAAACTGTGACACAAACATGCACAGAATCCCACCAGCCCTCCCACTAACACCAAACACAGAGAGAGCAGGGGCAGGAGAAACTGACACCTCCACAGATCTATACAGAGCAAGGAAATAAATACATTTATACATTTATATATTACTAAATGTGGTACATGTACTATGCATCAAATATAGTGTATGTTATTACATTATTATTACATATATGTTATAAATATAAAAAAGTGGAATTAAATACTAGAGAAGTCACATTACAGCCCAAATACTTTGGCTACTACAATGAATGTTCTGTGAATGTTATAAATTAAATTTGACAGTGGCGAGCAAGTTTGTGTGTGTTTGTCTCACTCACAGGTGCGTATCATGTCCTCTCCGCTGTTATGGTTGCCTGGCTCTGTGTATTTGGGTGTGAACTGCTGAGACAGTGTGAAGCTCACACACTCTGTGTCCATCTCAGGATCTAAACACACACACACACACACACGCACACATTTACATACTTATTATAACTTGTGTATTTGTATTATCTTATGTACACATACTGTTTTAATTACTTTAGCTTGTATTTAGGACTTCGTGATGTCTTCATAATTAGTATATAATTAATAATAATAACAATAATAAGTTCCCTATTTATATACTACTATTACTACTACTAATAATAATAACTATAATATCTTTAACAACAATAACAATAATAATAGTTGATGATGATGATGATGATTATTATTAGGGCAATAAGAGCGCGCGCGCCACGGACCCCCACCTGGCTCGCGGTACCAGCGGTTGCGGTCGGCGGGCACGCGCACGCACCTCCACCACAGGCCGAGGGTGCCGTTGAGGCGGAACATCGCGTCGCTCGCGGTCTTCTCGTCGAACTCTCCGTCGCTGAGCTCCTGGTGCAGCGCGCGCAGCTCGGTCGCGTTGTGCTCGTGACGCACCTGCGGGCTCGTGTACTGGTACCAGTGGCGCGTGCCCACCGCCACAGACAGGTAAACGGTGGCCAGGGTGCTCAGCACGCACGCGATCACCAGCGCCGTGGCGGAGCGGTTGTCCACCATGATGCCGTGTCTCTCCCTGATCTGACCTGATTTTCTGTCTTTTTTTTCCTCTTTATTTCCTCGAGTGTCCTATTTTTTTTTTTATCTGGTTATCCGCAGATCAGATAAAATGAAGAGCCCATCTGCTGCGGTGCAGCATCCATCTGTCGCTCAGCAGTTCATTTCATTTTATTCATTTAATCTGTCACTTAATCAACAGGCCTTCCAGTCAAATGCAATCTGAATGAACAGGAATTAGTGCAATAATCATAAACAAATATTACTAATAATATTCCTAATACAAAAAAAAGAAAAAGAAAAGAAAAAAAAGAAAGAAAGAAAGCTGCTGTATTGCCGTAGAGATTTTGTAAATAATCCGTCGGCTTTCCTTTTCCGGTCAGCGGACAGAAGCAGGGGATGCTGGGTATTATAGTCTTGAAAGGGCTGTCGAGGTTGTTGTGGTGTTTTTAATCTTTGAATTAAAAAATAATTTCATTAAATTCACCCATTTTCAATCTGACGAGTTGAGTCTAATTAATGCATTCAAGTTTTTTTTTTAGAAAAAAAATAGACATTAATTTGATAAATCTGTAATTCTGGACTTTTTAGTGAAAAATCGCTGTTTCTAGTCATATTTCAAGAAATTTTGTCTTTTCATGTTATATCATATCCTGATGTGGTGGGATAAATGGCACCTCGTCACTGCAGCATCGGCTAATAAGAAACTGGGAATTTTTAAGTTTAACAATTTTGTGTAATATATCTAAAGATACGTTTTTCGTTTGGAAACAAAAACTGCTCCAGTGGGACTCGATGCCGCAACCTTTAATCACGTGGTTTGTACAGGGCATGTACGTAACAGATTGTGATACTTAGTACTTTAGTAACTCAAGTTACTTCCCTTATGTGTATAATTAATGAAGCTGATACTGCCAAATGGCACAGAAGCTATGAAATATATATCATTTGCTAAAATGTGTGATTATCTGGTCAGGAATATAACCTTAAGATACAGTATATGACATCATGTATTCTTGCTGTTAATGATGTATACAGTGACTAGTTCTCGTGACACACTGGCAGGCCTTAAAATAGAACAAGTTTAAAAAACGGAAAACATGTTCATAACATTATGACAACAAAAACAAAATCAGAGGCAGACTCAATTCCATAATAGTGAAAACAATGACTAATGATTGCCATATCAGAGTGACTTCTACCAAAGTCTAGGGCTGGGAATCGATCCCAAAAGGAATCAGTTCCTCGATTCCAGGCATTTGGGAATCGAGAGTTGACTCCAAAGCTTTAGACTCGTTTCCACACAGTGATGTTGCCCTCACCCGCACTCGCACCCCTACATAGTCCATAACAGTAGCGGTATGTACTGAAATACACTGCAGATTAAAACCATTCCATATGCTTAATTAACACTGCACTGTTTTCCCCGCAATCTCCGCCTCATGGCTTGGTTTTTGGAATTGAAAAAATTATTGTGTGGCTTCCACTCTTGGAAATGACTCCATCGATTCCTTGAATCACTTGAAATCGGACTCAACTCCAAAATGTCTGGAATCGAACAGCCCTAAAAGTCTGTAGAATCTTTAACATCAGCTGATTTTTATTGGTTGGGCCATAATAATAATAATAATAATAATAATAATAATAATAATAATAATAATACTATAAGAAATACTTCTGCAGTTTTCACTTCCCAAATCATTTAATGGTCCAACCCTTTTTCCTATAGATGGAAAATAAATCGTATAGTAAACCTAGTATGCTTACTTTATTTAGTTCAATATGGTGTCGTGACAGCTTAAGAATTAAGACTGACCAGCAGATACATGGCATTGCTTATTCTTGTTGTTATAATGATGTATACAATGATTATTGTTGGGTTTTTTTTCTCTTCAAAATATAGCTGGGTGAAATTAACAGCATGAAAAAAAGGAAACCTGTTTTCAAGACCAAATACCAAAAGCAACATCTGAATGATTTAACAAACATGTAGTCATTACGTGTCCAAGGACCTCTCGGGGGACGAGATTGTGTGGAAGTGATTGTACCCTTCCTACCTCCGCTCTCCAGGACCAGGGTTGGGAATCTAAGTCAGAGGTGTCTAATCTTATCCACAAAGGACAGGCGTTGGTGCAGGTTTTCATTCCAACCATGCAGAAGCCACACCTGAGTCTACTGAAAGCCAAGATCAACTTAAACAGGTGGAATCAGGTGTGGCTCCTGCTTGATTGGAATGAAAGCCTGCACCCACGCTGACCCACACTGCTCCGGGTGTGTGTTCACGGTGTGTGTGCGCTTGGATGGGTTAAATGCAGAGCACAAATTCTAAGTATGGGTCACCATACTTGGCCACAAAGTCACTTCACTTCACTTTGTGGATAAGATTGGACATCCCTGACCTAATGGGTGAAAATGGCGCCCTCTAGAGGCGACCTGTCATCACTGCAGTATCGGTTAAGCAGGAACAACCAATTTCTAATAACAAATTGAGAATTTCAGCTTTACTCCTTGATATGTATCCGATCCTATTACTATTATCTTAATAATTTTCAACAATATATCTAAAAATATATTTTTTCTTTAATTTGCAAAAGTGCGACTCCGGTGGGACTCGAACCCACAACCTTTGAATCACATCGCTAGTGTTTTGCCTAGAAGTCCAATGCGCTATCCATTGCGCCACGGAGCCACCTGTTGCACAAGGCCACATCTGGACCTTTTAACTCTACAATGGACGGTTAACTCCTATTAATTACATATATATATGTTTATATGAGACGGGGTAAGAATACAGTATACAGAATATTTACATTTGATTTGTAGCCTTTATGTGGCTAGCTAGCAATACATACTATTTTTTAGATGATAGGTAACATTATCATCTTTTGTGTTTGGCATGAGCTGAAGTATCTCTTCTTTCTGATTACCAACAGATATACCAAATTAGCATTAATTATACCGAATTTTCCAAAACAAAATCCTAACATTACCTTCATCCAATTAGCTATGAGGCTGTCAGGGAGCTAGCATGGGTACCTCTGCAGTCCTTCCTCTGGAGTAACTGCATGCAAATTAATTAATTAACAACCTGCCTGAAAGCAAAGTTAGGAATTGGTTATAATTTCTGGCTTGATTATAAATTAACCTGCACGACTTGCACACAATATTTTTCGTGTCTGTTTCGCATCATCTTAACGCTTATAGCTGTTACGTAATCCACGCACGTGATAGAGCGCAATGACGTCATTTTTGCCCAATAGGAAGCAAGCAGCGACACGGAACCCGGAAGTGGGAAAATCTGAAACTACAACAACTCGGAAAGAACACAACAGTTACAACATTCATCACAGCAAAGTCACTTTATAAAAAGGCACCATACTGCAAATTGTTAACAGCCATGTATCCGATTATCACACCAATAGAAGTCCATACTTGTAAATTATGCCCTTATTATATACAATTAGCTTTTCCCCCGAACTTTTTTTGTAAAAACTTATGCTGAAAGAAATTTGACCAGTGTTGAATGAAATGTTACAGTACTGGATTACAGCTGAAAAACTATAGTGATTTATTAATTTCTATACTGAATTCTTCATTCTGATTGGTCAGAAGGTGTCGATTAATTGTAGATTCATTGTTTTTAATGTGTTTCTATAGTAACAGCTCATTCATATAGACTTGTATGGAGGACAAGCTATATAATCAAAGTCTAATAACATCTTTAAAAATGTGTTGTTATTTAACAAAAATGTATAATAATTGATATGGCTAAGTTTTATGTAAGGAGACATTTATGGAAGGAGTCAGTAAGTGTAACAGTGTAAGTGTAACAGTCAGTAAGTTTTCCGCCACTGGAAAGTCTTCAGGATAGAAGAGTGAAAAAAAAAAAAATAACAGAATAATTGAAGTTCTCTTTTTTTCTCTCCAACCACTCTTTTACTGACAAATATCGACGTACAACATAAGTGATAATATGAACCAGCTTGTTTTGCAGCTGTTCCACAACATTAAATGTAACTATAAATGGATAAAAAGTATGAAGTGCCATACTTTAATAAATAAAACATTTGTTAGCATTGGTAAATTGCTGTTGTATTAAAAGAATAAACCACTTTTGTATGTGCTGTTACAGGAAATGATCAACTTCAAAGTGGTAAAAGTAACTACGCTTCAAGTCCGGACACATCATACCATCATTGATTAGTTTCCTATAAAACCACGCATAAAGTGTTTTATTCCTTACACAGCACTGAGGTAATTAAATTCTGTAAATCTTAATCAATATTGTAAGAGTTGGAAACTGTAGATGTTTCAACACAGAGGATTTTCCCATGGGAAATGTCTGTGTGTCTCAAACACAAACCATCTACAGCAGGTTAAGCAACATCTCTATTAGTGGATTTCCCTTCTGAAATTCTGTTTAGTGATCCAACATGGTTTAAGGCAGTGAAGAAAACTGAATGCTGTTGAAGTTATGAACACTCCGGAGTTAGTGACACAGCTGGAGGAGTGTCTCCACCTGGCAAGGAGAGACATCACTGCAGCGGACAAGGAGATGTTCGAGAATGCCAGAGGTAATGATTTCCTTTCAGTCTGTGTATGCTGGTTTTAGGTTGTACATTTGGTGAAAATGTTGATTGTATGAAAGACCAAGTCTCCTTGACCCACTCTAATAATTTTCCTGCTCTAAAACATCAATTCAACTTAAGATATGATCTGTAGAATGTGTTGAAGATGGAGTCAGGGGAACAAAACAAACAATGTGGACCACCAACATCCTACCAATCAGCAGGAACAGCATTAACCGGAATCACTAATGCACATTTAAAACAGAAGTGTGTGTGTGATATATGATTTACCAGATATCAGATTATATGAACTAACATTGTTAGAGGTTAAACTTTAGCATTCGCTATCTCATAGCTCAGGCACTGTGATAACACTTGCTTTAAACCATCTGACCTCCAGCCTTTGACCCCTAGGCGTGCTGTCTGCTGAGCTGAACACTCTCCTGCAGGAGGCAGTGAACATGAAGTGGCCATTTGTTGAGGAGAAATGGCAGTACAAGCGTTCGGTGGTATCAGAAGACAAAGTGAACACTACAGATCTCATTGGCAGACATTTACCTCAGCTAATGGTATCGACCTCAGAAATAATATGAATATAAAATATGAATAAATCAATTTATAAACAACTAGATAATGTAAATAAAAACTGCACAGTGTTTATAATTACAGAATCACTTTCCGTGAATGACTAGTGCCGCCTACAGCCTCATGGGGTTGTCCACTAATGCCGATACATCTGTAGAATCTATAATAACAAATTTTATATCAATCTGGACATAATAATAATAATAATAATAATAATAATAATAATAATAATAATAATAATAATGCCATTTCCAACTTCCCAAATGATTTACTGGCCTAAGTGTCCTTACTTATCATTATTCTAACCACTTGCTACTTAAAGGTCTTCCTCAGAGCGTCCATCATGGCTGCTGAGCCAGCATGGGCAATGTCTGTCATCTTTCTGCTGGACCGCTTTCTCTACTGGGTAGACAGCTCTCACACACTGCTGAAGATTGCTAAAGCACTACACATGCGCTACCCAGAAACCCCGGTCGCCCCTCAGATCATCATCCGGCAGGCCCGAGTCTACCTCAACACCGGTGAGGTCATCATTCTACTGTACCTCGACTGAATTAATCAGTTATGCAAATTGAGAAAACAGAGTAAAATGTTAATAATTACATTTTTTTCTTTCAGGTAAACTACAGAAAGGAGAGTACATACTGAGCAGTCTGATAAATAACAATGGGGCAACTGGTAAGTCTTTGATATTTGACCCAAGGCAGTATATTTTTATACACTCATACTCGTGTTATGAAATTATATTTCTCAAACCAAACTCCCAAATTAATTCCTTATATAAGTGTGTGTTCTGATTGGCTGACAGCACCAGGCACAGTGATGTACTACAATAATGTAGAGGAGAATATGCCATCAATATCGGAATCTTTTTAATTACTGTTTATTAAATGATGGAAAAACTGTGGAAAATCTTTCTTCTCAATAGTGACATATCCTTGTACTATATGTTTCTGCTCCAGGATGTTGGAAATACCAGAGGGATTGTGATCAGGTCCTCGTGCAGTCAGTCAGCGTGCAAGTTCGGGGACAGGTGCTACAAAAGTTAGGTATGATTCTGGCACACCAAAATGTGAATATTAGCATCAGGGTTTTTTTTTATGGTAATTGCCTAACCTTTTATCACAGAAGACCACACTATAGCAATATGATCACATTATTGTTGGATGCATTTGTCTATAGAAAACTACAAACCTAATATTATTGCAAATTTTGGCAGTAATGTCAGGTCAGAGATTGTATGTTTGTGTGTGGGTGTGTATACACGGTGTGGGCTGTGTTGTAGGTCTGTGGCTGGAGGCAGCAGAACTCATCTGGGCTTCACTTGTCGGTTTCCATGTGCTGCCTCTTCCTGATAAAAAGGTGATTATAGTCTAACTATATACTAACAAATTCCATATGATCTTGTAATAAATAAACAACATTTAACTGTACAATATTATAACATACAGTATAGTGCCTAAAGATATATTTCCTTATATGGTCATTGTTTCCTGTTGCCATTAATGCTCACGGTTTAAGTTGTTTTATTACCCCTGTTCTGCTTTTCATATGTGGTCACAACATATTATTACGTTTATAAGGTTCAGTATTCAAATGAAGACAGATGTTTTACTAGCACTCAGTCTGTATGCAGTAAATACCACTAGGGCAGTGGTAGCTCAGTGGTTAGGATGTTGAGCTACTGATCAGAAGGTCATGAGTTTGATCCCCAGCACCGCCAAGCTGCCACTGCTTAACCCTCAACTGCTCAGTTGTATAAATAAAATAAATGTAAGTCGCTCTGGATAAGGGCGTCTGCCAAATGCCGTAAATGTAATTGATAATTGTGTGTTTGTGCATTACAGGGTATTGGAACGTCTCTTGGGCTTCTAGCTAACATCCTGATCTCTATGAACGATAAAGACTTTGATACATTTCAGAAGAAGCCCCATATCGACCTGGTAGGATGGAGTCACACAATTCCTTGCCATGTTGTGTCATGCCAGACCATCTCTTTAGATATTATAGCAAAACCTCTATAACCTTGTTAAAATCTTTTAAAAAGTTAAAATCTTCCTATGCTGATGGGAGATGGAAACAAGAAACAATAAAAGATCACGTTTGTTCATATTTACAAATGCTAATTGTTAAAAAAAAACAAAAAAAAAACTTTTATTTCTATGTTTTTAACAGGGGTTTTTGGGAGACTGTAATCATCGACTGCTCTGCGCAGCTCAGGCTGCCAAAATGGCCGCTGTGTACAGTCAGTTTGGCTCTCTGTATGTACTTACCCACATGGTGCGTGTTCTTTTCACTCTTTCTTTTTCACCAATAAATGTCCCACGCTCTAAAATTCATACTTACTACAATCTTAATATTTAAAGAAACACCCCATACATACAGTATATTGTATTGTTCCTGGCTTGTTTATAAGCAAATTTAGAAATGTGTTATTGTTTCTGGCTAAATCCTGATTTCTTACTTTACAAAATTTCTCCAGGTTACTCAAGGAACATGTCTCCTGTCCTACAGTTTTTCCAAAGACTGTCCTGTTCCAGCTAAGCATACATATCTCACATTGGCTAAGGAAGCCTTTGAGAATGGTTTGCTAACAAAAAAAGACCATGAAGTGGTGACTAGTCAACAGGAACTACACACACTCCTGAAAGCAGCTTACTGCTTAGCCACAACCAACAAATGGATGTTTGGTCCGAGTGAACAGGTTAAGGCAGCTGTTCAGGCTTGCCAGGAAGCTGTAGGTTTTTTTTATTCTTACTGCTTTAAAGACAGCTCTGATAAAAACGCACTTTCTTCTGAAGTCATGGCGAAGCTACAGCATGTTAAGACACTTCTCAAAATGAAGCCCTTCAAAAATTCTGACCTACGTTCCTTCATTCCTGATAGTTATCGTGCTGTAGAGGACAGACCAGTCCCGTTCACCACAGATGATTTTGCAAAGGTCATGGAATGTTTTCAGAAGCACCACAAATCAGTGTGTGAAGCTTTTTTGGTGCAGAAATGTGGAGGAAACCATCAAGACGTAAGTCATGCTAACTGCATCACAGCCGTCCAAACACGAACTGAGTCATTTGCAACAGAATGTCATACTACAAGCCATAAATCGGGTGAATGTCAGCTGGGGACCAAAAACAAAAACATTTTGGCCAAGCCGGAAATCTCAGATCAGCTCGCTGTAACCGTCTCTGATACAATGGACAGCGAGGAAAAGAAGCCAAGTGAAAAAGTCCAAAAAGCTAAAATTTCAAGAATGTCTGGAGGAAGCACCAGTTTAGGATCTTCGTGGACAAGTCTGTCTGATAATAGTGGGAATTCACCAGTTCTAGTCGATCCTTTCTGTTGCACAGAAGTAGATGACGATGATGGTGTTGACAACAAGCAGAACAGCCATAATGATATTGAAGGCAAAAGTGCTAAAACTGCTAATGCTAGCAATCAAACCAGAAAAGATTTTTCCTTCCAAGCTAGCACAAGTCATTCAAAGGGGAACAGGCAAGAGCTTTGCACCACTTTGGGAAGTGAAGACAACAATGATGGAGGTACAGGAGACAGCATATCTAATGCTTGCCATCAAGCCTGCACAGATCTTTCCTTTCTAGCTAGTGCTAGTCAACAGCAATCAAATCAAGAGCTTTGCACCACATTGGGAAGTGAAGACTACTGTCAAATCACCAATAATTTTGATGGGAAAGACAAGAAGACAAGAACTTCATCAGGGTCCATTAGTAGCTTGGGCTCTTCATGGCAAAGTATCTCATTCTCCAAATCACCTCACATTGGAGGTTTTACCGAAGTCTTGGAGAACAAGCAAGCAGTCGATCAAAACTGTGACACTTTACCAAGCCCCGGTAGTTCTTTTGAGTATCTAAACCTCAATTCTTCAGCATCATCAATTCAAAAAGAACACTTTAGCCCTTCCTACCAGACAGGAAATGATGCAAGCAAAGCCCAGACTGGAAGCTTCAATCACAGACAGTCATTACCATCTACTGAGCTCGACTCATTTGAATTTTTGCAGGTTGATCATTCTGAAGCAACACAAGGAATCACAACTGCAGCAAACAAACATATGGAAGGCAACATAAAGGTTTCTCCTCCTGATGAAACTAAAGATGACGACTACAAAAATTCTTATATGTCTGGAAAAAAGACAGAGAATGCAGATAGTGATCAGTGTTTATCCAACAATAGCCATTTTTCCAATATGAACTGTCACAATGGCTGTTTTCTGGGTTGCAAAATGGGAAGTGTAGTTTTGACAGAGCAGGACTACAGATCCCTCCTCTCAGGAGTGTGCCAAGGCTGCCTACTGAGGAGGCTTCCAGACAAACCATTTAAACTCAGCCATTACAACAAAGCTTATAGTAGGTTCCTCCATTAGTCCCACAGTTCAGCCAAAAATGAAATCTATTTATTTATCTAATTCAGAAGATTCCCATCTTATCCACAAAGGGCCGGTGTGGCTACAGGTTTTCATTCTAGCTTGGTTGGACTGAAAAACTTCAGCCACACCAGCCCTTGGCAGATAAGATTGGACACACCTGGTTTAGTTTATTTATTGGCTGGTTATTTTCTTCTTGTTTTTATTTCATGGTAGTTTCCACACCAGATAACAATTTTAGGTTATCAGGATGCTTGGATGCTTTTGGCCTGTGTTGACTACCTTAGACTGGAGTGCCAAGAAATAAAAAGACAGAAAAATAATAAAAAGCTAATTTATGTATATAAATCAATTATATACTGTATAGAGGTGTTTGATGGTATGATAGCTTTGTTCTTGGCTGTCAGGAGCAGAACCCGATGTGGTAGGGCATCCACCTAAAGAGCGATGTGTTTTGAGATGCTTCTCTGCTCACCACTGTTCTAAATAGTGCTTATCTGAGTTACTGTAGCATACTGTATTTCAAGACATAACTTTAATAACAGTTACTAATTGTTAACTAGTAACTGTCTTTAATATGACTAAAATTACAGATTTAATCCTAGTTGTTAATACAGCAATATATATTTTATATATTATATTTTAGATGCACTTGTGTTAAAATACTCCAAGACTACGGACTCGTGGAGCGCCTGTGAAACGAATGTGTATGTGGGTGAAGTGCTAAAGATGGATGTTGAAGGAAGACAGAGACAGGCGTTCAGAGTTCAGTATCTACACCAGGAAATACTGCTGGGCAGGTCAGAACCACAAACAATTAAGATTTGTATTAATTTCTCTTATTACAATAATTGCTTAGCCTTTTATCACAGTTTTGTAATTTTAAATAATTCTTGTATAACTCATCAGAAGGGATCAGTCTGTGTGACTGGGTCAAAAATAATCAGTGATAATTTGTTTTCTTGTCCCTCAGTTATGTAGGAAAGGAGTATTTGAAAGAAAGGAAGATTGACACACACCTGGGCGATGTGGAAAGACAGATGACGGCTCAGTTTTATGTCATGGAGTTCAACAAGCGCCTTTATGAGAACAACATCACCACACAGATCTTCTACCTTCCCTCTGAGCTACTGCTGGTAACACACTCCCAATCGCTGTTTATATTTACGCCTACCCATCTATCAGTTAGTGCCTCAATCCATCCATCCATCTGTACCAAACCCCAGAATTATTGGCAGAGAACAGGCAAAAATTATTGGGTAAACAATATTACACACAATTATTCAAATTTTCATGTCAAACAAATGAAGAAAATGGAGAAGATTATTCTCTTGAGAACTTATTTTAGTTGTCTTAAAAACTATCGACACCCCTAAAGAACATTTCCAAGAAATATGGCAATGGAACATTGATGCACTAGGGCAGTTTTTTTGCTGGTGGTTCAGAGGCACTTGTGAAGATTTATGGAGATTGATGGTAGATATTAATATTAATTATGATGATAAAGAAACAGGAGTCTGCCTATTTTTCTATCTGTCAGTCATCTAAGAAATACCGATATACATGTATTCATGATTTTTGTCTAAACTCACATATCTTTTTGTTTGATCCCTAAATGAAGGTATGTGCGTATGCCTTCATAATACTTATTGATATAGTTACACATTTATTTGACACTGTTCTAGCTCTGAAACCTGGTCGATTCTCTGTGTTCCAGCTCCTGGAGTCTGACACCATCTTGGCCTGTATTTCAGTGGAGCCATACATGCTGGGGGAATTTGTGAAACTCACCAACAACACAACGAAAATCAACAACCATCATTCGACCACAGAATATGGCATCGCGTTCGGACACTTCACTTACGAGTTCTCCAACGGGCAAGAGGTGGTGGTAGACCTGCAAGGTACCAGAGGACAAGGGAACTCACTTTACTAATGCACTTTATGAATGTATTGCCCTTAAATTTGTCACCCAACCTGTGTGTGTGTGTCTGTGCGTGTGTAAAATAAGCTCGACTGAATATCCTTAACATGTTTATTTATTCATCAGGCTGGATGACAGCAAATGGGAAAGGACTTATGTATCTTACAGACCCTCAGATCCACACGCTCAGGAAGCCCAAATCTGTCAATAACTTCCATCACAATGGTATCAGGAAGTTCCTACAGGATCAGCACGGAAAGCACTGCAACTCCATCTGTACGAGGGCTGCACTACACACACTCCAAGTACAGACTGAAAATTAGCATGATAATAAACATTACTGAGTTACTAAAACTAATGTTACAGATTTTATATAGTATATATCACAATATCTGATTACAGTTTCATGTTTTCAAAATGGACAACATTAAAAAGCCATAACTGCACATAGATAGATAGATAGATAGATAGATAGATAGATAGATAGATAGATAGATAGATAGATAGATAGCCTTCCGTCACACCACCTACAAATGCCAGGGAACTGCATAATCTCTTAGAGCTTTTCTCTATCAATTCTCTCATATAGAGTAGGTTTTGATTCTGATGTAGTTGATGACATGACTACAATCTCAGTGTGTTTTTTTTAAACAGATTTAAATAAATAATGTGAACAGCTTAATAAAGGTTTTGGGTGTGTGTATGTTTCATTCTTGACATTCTTGTTGCTCTGGTGTCATTTTTAAGCAGGTCACGAGTGGTTTTAAAACCTGCTGAACAATTTTTTTTCTAGATATTATCATGTGAAGTGTTACTTTTATGTTGTTTAGTTGGTGTAAATCCACAAGATTAAATTGCGTATATAATTTATAAACGTTTAATCAGGCATACCAAATTCTAAGACTAAGTTGCTGTAGAGACTCCAATGTGTGCACACAGATCAGATGACAGCAACGTCATCGTTGTTATTATTAAATCATGGGACTTGTGTAAGCATGACACAGAAAATCTGCACAACTTCTTCCCTCTTACTGCATGTGTTTATTCCTCCTAGGTTTTTACTTTATGCCTGTGTCATGCAATATTTGATCATATTTTGAACAAAAACCCTTGATTAGCAAGGTAAGGTCATGTTACGCCAGAAAGTGATCTTAGACAGAGGCATACAGCAACCTTCAACACACTGAGTACACTTGGAATTGAAAATCAGGAAGTGAGAGTGTGTTTACAGTGTGCTGGCGTTAGTGAGGCAATATATAAAGGAAGAGGGAGCATAATTCACACAAGTGAGAACACTACAGTGACAAGACATGCAGCTCTGGTTGTGGTGCGCTCTGCTGGTGTTTGTAGCAGGAGGCTGCTCGGCACAGAGACCTCGTCCATGCAGTAAGTATTGGACTCAGATCAAGATCAACCTCAGTGTACTGTGTACTAGTGTCTTGGAGGGAAAAATCTTAATTTTGGCATCATGCTCTTTTGTAAAATACAACTTAGGTGTGTGTGTGTGAAGCAACACAATAATTCTCACTCAGGTTCATATTAATGCACTTGTTTGAATACGTTATTATTTCTTACACAAAGACTGGGCCCGGTTGAGTCTTTAAGAAAATGCTAATTTTTCACACAACAATCTCTAGAGTTTACGCAGACTGGTGTCTAAAACAAAAACATCCAATATGTGGGAGTTCTGAGGGAAACACCTTGTTGATGAGAGAGGTGGGAGGAAAATGGTTTGAGCGGACAGGAAGGTTATGGCAACTCAAATAACCACTCTGTACAACCGTGGTGAGCAGAAAAGCATCTCAGAACACATGGGATTTCACTCTTCTCAGTGAAAAACAGGAATCTAAGGCTACACCTGGCACAAGTTCACCTAAACTGAAAAGTATGATTGAAAGATGATTGCATTAGGAAAATGGTCTCTTTTCCAATTTCCAGGTGAGGTAGGTAGTGCTTTGAGACAGTATTTGTGATAAGATCTTATGGTGTAAGATCTTATGTCTTTCTTATGGTGAACAAATCAGATGGAGCATTGTATGTATAAATAAAATTGTTAAAAAATAATGGCTATATTTGAGGATATGACTGTCACTTTTTCCACTTCGTAAGTTTTGATAAAGAGTAATCATCATGATATGTAATTTAATATTGGTGCATGCCTTTGCCTATACTTAGCATATTAGCATATATGCATCATGCTCAGTAATTCATATGAGTGCCTCTTAATGTGAATCTTAAGTGAAGGGAAACACACATACATGATAGTCATGTAATGCAGTGCATTTGGATGTAAATAAATAATAAATGTCTGCATTTATTTATTTACAGGAAGTCCTCCTCTCCTCGAGGGAAGCCTCACTGTGGTAAGTGTTGAACACTTTTCATTTCTTCAGCATCATTTTCCTTTATCAATATCCTTACCATCAGTCAAATGTATAGAGATTTTTTAGTATAGATCATGTTTACCATTTTTTAGTATAATAATTTCCAAATTAGATATATTTATACCAGCCTTACCACAGCTATTTATAACTATATCCAAACATTAATCGCAGTTTTAAATCAACGCTGGTCAAAGTGCTGTTGCTGAATGCTGTTGCTAATGGTTTTGCTAGCTAGCATGTGTCTTTAATAAAGAAAACATAAAGACCGAATCAGTGTAGAGACAAACTTGTCAGGAATATCAACATTTTCCTTATTAAATAATTTAAAAAAGAAGACTCATTTGGCTAAAATTATAGGTATTGCACTTAGCATAAACTGCTATCTCCTCTGCGCAAAGACACATCAGCAATGTGTCAACTTGCCAATTCAGACCTGTCAGAAATTTCACTATTTAATGATTTAGTGATGCTTTGTCAAGCCTCATCTCTTATACACACACACACACACACTCACTCACTCACTCACACAGGGGCAATTTAGCTCAGTACATAGTACACAGGCTAACATTGCGATGATATACAGTACATCAATTCTCTGCATAACTCTTAGCACCTGCTAGTGAGCAAGGACATATGAATACATATGAATGTCTATTATAGTCTACGTTCATTCATGATTGCCATTTTATTCTTCTTATTTATTTAATTTTTTTTACATTTTATCTACTACTCATATTTCTTACACTACATCTACTTGTCTCTCCTTCTCAGACAACTCAAAATGGCGGTTACAGCGCCTTTGGGAAGTACGCTTACGACGCTATTCTCCAGCGCATGCGGTTTGGAGAGTTTGTCCATCATGATAATAAAACGCTTATTAAGGATGTTCTGCTACTCTATCGAGAGGTAACACAGACGCAGACACAGCTTTTAGGCAACCAAATTGAGGAACAAACACACAACCTCATATTTTATCATTTTAGTTCTCAGGTAGAGGATGTAAATGAGGGAGAAAAACAATGAGGAACATCATTACATAAAAGGCCACGTGGATCATCTCACTTCCTCTTTGAGCAGTCAGGATTCTCTTATTCTGATATGAACATATCTAACAATTATTAAGAGTATAATGACAGGTTTTTCAACCATAAAGAAATACTCTACACACAATTAGACAATGTGGCTTACATTAGCATGAGTATCTCAGAATATTAAGTACAACACTATTTATACCCCTTGACAACAACAACAGCCCCACCACCCCTCCCCGGAGTGGTGCCTGCTGACCTCATGGATACAGTTCCCGTAACAAATCAACAACGCTATGTCACGTATGCTACTTAAGCTAATGTCACATGGCATCACCTGACTGTTCATAAGTGCTAAAGTGTCTTATCTGGCTGATGAAATTAATTAGCTAGCATTAATCAGATTGTTGTTTATGACATAGCCAAAATGACTGGCTAATAGTTAGCAAGGGTAGTTAGCTGCTATCTACTCCTACAAAAATTAAGTATGCTGGGGATCTTCATTTTACCCTCAGGAAGGGTGTTAACCCACTAACATGCTAACCTATTTAAACATATTAAAGGTCACTAACACACTAACCAGAGGTGGAATTAGTACAAACATACTAATTTTATTTGTGTAAAATTACAGCTACTGTTGTACAGATTCATTACCATAAGAATAGTTTATTAAGGATGTTCTACAAACACGCACGCACGCACACACTATTGGGAAACCAAATTAAGGAACAAACACATCCTCATATTATGTATCATGTTAATTTTAATTGAGGGGAAAAAATCCCCAATTTCTGAAAAGGTCACATGGGTCATCTCAGTTCCTCTCTGAATAATCTGGATCCTGTTAAATGTATCAACACAACTAATTTGGAAATGAGGAATGCACAATTTCTTTTGAACAATTATGTTAGCTAACCAAGTGGGCTATGCCAAACTGAACACCACCTCCATTATCAACAGTATGTAAAGAAAGGTAACATCAGCTGACTAGCTAACTTAGCCTAATGCTGTCAGAGTTTAACTTGCTAGGTTTGTTAGCTAGCTAGCTAGCTCATGTTAATTTGCTATATAGGAAAGATACATTTATTATAGTAATAATATAATATTTAATAATAATAATAATAATAATAATTTGATTGGTGATTGCTACTGAACATCGAAGTGATATTGTGAGTTTAAAACAGAGCTTTCATACTGTAAAACATCAAAAGATCTGGCTAGCTAGTCTAGCTCACTCAGCTACTTAACAGCTTACCTGTTACATGTTTCCGCAGGTTGGACGTTGAGCCGCAAAACCCCAATATCCCCATTGGTTTGGCTCGCATAATTTGCTGTTTCCTTTGAAGAATTTAAAACAGAAGATAGCTGATAAATTGGGCCATATTTCTTGAAATAGAAATATTTCAAATTTGCACATATAGTCATTTATTTGGTCTACAGTGTTCAATGATTAAATGAAAAATGTAGTTTAGTGTAAATTTTATTCTTATTATTATTTTAATTCATGTAAAAGTCATATGATATGAAGTGAACCATGTACTCAAGTACTGTAATGAGAGTGCATGCAGTTCATTACTTTCCACTCCTGACTATAACACACTCATTTTACCATCATAAAGGTGGTAAGATTATTCATATTTAAAAAGCAATAAAGCAAGACAGATAAACAGTGGACTCTCAAGCTGATGTTTTAACTTGTTCACTCTCTCACCAGCATGTGATGTACCTGATCGACCATGAAAACAAGACATGCCAAAAGCGGAAGCTGATGTCCCAGTTCCACCCGATGAAGATCCCCTGCAACTCTACTCTTCTTGGGCAGGTAGTGATAGGGAGTCTCTCTGCACCTGGAGAAGGTCTGCTTGTCAACTCATGGACTGGAGAGACATCTGAGGACCAAGGTACACACAGCAAAGGAAACCTTCACCAAAAATGGCTGTTAAAATTGACCTTGTGTGTGATAAAAGTGGTAAAACGGTACTGTTCATTAATTTCTATTGTACTGGATTTGCTCCTAAAATGGATGTAGAGCCATCGCAGATCACTGCGGTTAAAGTTTTTCAAAAATGGCCAATGCACCAAGTAAGGACAGCCATTTTGGCGTCTGCAATAGACGGTTATTCTGTGTGTTCTGAGTGACTCAATGACATTTCAGTTATTGCAGAATGGCAGTGTTTAGAAACGTTAGTACTCTACTAAACACTAAATAGAATGTCGTGTAAAAATGTTGCATAAATTGTGTGATTTGAGACGTTAATATTTGAAATTGTTATTTTTACTTTGTATTGATGCTCTTACTAAGGGTGGGTGTTTCTTTTTTTTCCCTTAAGGCCGGTACATCCTGACATTCACTGAGTTTGGCTGCCTTCCTGTCACTGTCCTTTTCAACAGGCCAGAGACCGGCTGGATTGTGATGAAGTAAGCATTTGTGTGTGTGAGGGAGAGAAACGTGAACTTGAATACATATTATTTGTGTACTTAGAAAGCCAGATTTTGTTTGATATGGTAATATCCATACAATGAAAGTTTACTTGTGTTTATTGGTTCCATTATGTATAGCCAAATTACGAGAAACAAATAATGTGTAATCTGACTCTTTCAGCTTTTTTAACATAATTCGTGGGATTAAGGAGCCGTCTGTGTTCTTTCCTCCGCCAATCTGCAAGTATGCTACACTGGAAACAGAAGAGGAAGGAGATTTCTTCAGTGCTTTCTTTTGAGTCAATACTAGTGCTTCATATGACCTATATGTACCACTGAACATTAATGAACTTAAATAAAGAGTTTGGCAAATTCAAAATGTACACAATGTGCTTTATTTATTTATAATATGTACAAATGCATAAATGGGCTACATTTGGTTTTTAGTCAAATGGTTCCTTTAAAACTTGGATGATTTTGTAGAATTTATTTAGATATTATTAAAAATTTTAACAGCATACAGTTCTATTTTTCACAGCTATTTATATGGCTTGTGTCTTTAATATAGACAATGTAATGGCAGAGTGACTGTCGAAACAAGACAAACTCATCAGGACCTTCAAAACATATTGCACTTAGTTGATGCTATGCCAGGAGCCAAGGGAGTAAATTTGGCCATTCTCTCTGGGTGGGAGGGATGGCATACTCTCCCTCTCAAACACAGTGAAACTAGCCAATCATGGGCATCTGTGAGCTCATGTATGTGGAAGAGGGTTGTTAGTGCTTTCCTCTGAGTGTGTTACACTGCCCTGTGATGTAGCGTGAGCAGCAGTTGGAAAAGATGAGGCTGGCTGGCTTCACGTGTCTCAGAGGACTCACGTGTTAGCCTTAACCATCCCCCATTGGTGAATTCTTTTGATTAGCAAGCTTACAAAGACTGAATGATGTTTTCAGACAAAACAGCATACCTGCTTTAAAACAAAAAATCATATTCTAATAGTTTTAGCTTACTATTAATTACTTCTCACATGAAAATTTAAAATTGATTTCATCATATTTACTTTTTTTTTTTTTTGACTTTTACTTGAGTACATTTTTACCTGGACACTTCCACTTTTATCTGAGTAAGATTCTGACACATTATTTATACTTTCAATTAAGGATAATTTCTCAGTAGCTACTTAATGAGTACACATTTCCTCACACCTGCTAAAAACCACAGGGAAATGTAATTTTAAAGAGTGATTTTTACAATGTGTTATTTTTGATTTATTTCTTGTTTTTCTTAGATAGTTTGATTTCTGGTGTAGATGATGGCACGCCTACAATCTCAATGTGTTTTTTCAGAGATTTAAATCAATGACGTGTACAGTTTAGTAAGCATTTTTGGGTTTGTCTGTTGCAATGTTGACATTTTTGTTACTCCTCCATCATTTTTCAGCAGGTCGCCATCAGCTGAGTGAGTGATTAACATCTGGTGGGAGGGACAAAGGAAGTATACTTCATGGCGCTAGTGATTTTAGTGGCTTTGCAGTTGTGTGTTAAATGTGTATAATCATTGATATGGTGAAGTTTTCTGTTGTTTAAATTTCATTTCCATTACTTCAAGCTTGACACTCTATTTAATAGCACAAAAGTCAGTGCTACTGAGTATGAGCATCAACTGCTAAATCCTCCAAAAAAAGAAGAAATACACCTTCTGAGATGTAACCATAGCAACAATGTAGTATAATATTAGGTTATTGATATGTGATTGGCTAAATGAAATGACAATAAATTCATTTATTTTATCTCATTCAGTCATGAGGAAGACAAACATGCTTAGAGTAACGGCATTAAAGGTAGATTTCTAGATTTTTTCGATAATAAAGACATATTTAACACACAAATAGAAAAAAAAACATGGGTTAGATTGAATGCCTACTGCCTACTGATGAAATAAGCTAGCTAGCATTAAACAGGCAGTCATTTAAGTAGCCAAAATAAATAGTTATGCAGCTAGCATGCTTGGTACTTAGCTGCTACTACTACCACCACAATCACCACACCAACAGTACCATCAGGAAGGTCTTTAACTTACTAACATGCTAGCCTATTTAAATGTCACAATGGTTGCTAACACTCTAACACACCCATCGTACCACCATAAAGCTAAGTTCATGAACTGATGAGTGTAGGCCAGAGGTGTCCAATCTTACCCGGAAAAGGCTGGTGTTGGTGCAGGTTTTCATTCCAACCAAGCAGATGCCACACCTAAGCCTACTGAAAGCCACGATCAACTGATTAAACAGGTGGAATCAGGTGTGGCTCCTGCTTGATTGGAATGAAAGCCTTCACCCACACTGACCCTTTGTGGATAAGACTGGACATCCCTGGTTTAGGCATTCTACTTGCACTGCCAAAATAAAATCTGTCCATTAAGAAACCAACATAATGTATTACCCCTGTTCACTCTAATCAGCATGTGATGTGCATGATCACACTGCAACTGGAGAAGGTCTGGTCGCCAACATATGCACATATGAAGAGCCATCCGAGGGCCAAGGTACACATATCAAAGAAACCTTCACCCAAAATGCATGTTAATATTGATCTTCTACTGAAGACCAGTTAACAGATTCTATGAGCAATCCTACTGGCTTTCATTAGATACATTAGCATGGTAGGTGCAAGGGTAGATACTGTATTTATACCTAAGCTCAAAACTAACAGGCTAATCAAAGATGTGATTCACTAGGAATTCATCAGAAATTCAAGTAAACAATAATCCAGTATAAGCCATTTGTTAACAGCAAATAAGACAATTTGGATGTCAGAAACTGATTCTTTTTATGTATTTTTCAAACAAAGAGAGATTTTTCCTAGCCCATTTATAACAGCCACCCCTGACTGATGCTCTCACTAACAGCAGGCTTTCTTTTATTTTAGGCCAGTATGTCCTTACATATAACGAATTTGGATACCTTCCTGTCATTGTCTGTTTTAACATGCCGAAGAGTGCCTGGTATGACGTTAGGTAAGAATGTGTGTTTAAGAGCGGGAAGGGTAAAAAAAGACTGAATGAATTTACTTGGGTTTATCTGATCATTTGTATACAGACTAATTAAGAGGCTCAAATCCTGTTTTATATGATTGTGTCAGTTTTTTCAATTTCTTCAGTGCTTTCTTCTGTGCCAGTACATGCTTCATACTTTGTCTCATATGTAACATTAATGAACTTAGTGTATGATGTAACATTAATGAACAATTAAGAAACAGCTTGGGCAAACATGCACATTGTGGTTATTTTGTGTAAGTGTGTAACTTTGATTTTCGCTCTTTTAACGTCTTTAGAACATGAATGTCTCTGACTGAATGTTGAATGAATTTATAGAATTAGTTTAGATTTTATCAACACTTGATTATATGGCTTTAAATTTAGCATGTGCTAATTATTAGCTTTTATACTGTATCACAATGGTCAACACACACCGTTTGGTTGTGCTCTGGTGTTGGTTAAAATCTTTGTGAATGAGTGAAAATTGAATTGGAATAATGAACGTTGTGATCATATAAAGGGTATACAGCAGTAATTCATGCATGCACACTAGCATAAAGCATATCCTAATACTACTGGTCACAAGATTAACTCCTATCTCAAAATTGTGTCAATCAGCCAAATAGTCAATACACACATTTGGAAATGCAAGATACTTTTTTTTTTTTTTTTTTAAACTTTTATTTAAGTTCAAATGCAATAGTCATTAAATATGGCATTACATGGACCAACATTAGCCAGAAATGAAATGTCATTAGTTAAAGGGTGTGAACACTTTTCCTTCTATGCCAGCAAAAGACATTTAAATAGACAATAATAATGCCAAGAACATTTTAGCACATGTTAAAGTTGGAGAGCTGAATTCAATACAATCCATAATGATTTGGCAGATTCTTAAGAGTAAGATTTCCTGGTCATGAGTGGGAATTTTGAAAATGCAGAGATGCAGCCTGGTATTGATTTGGTCCTGTGTGTTAAAGTGAAATGCAAGTGAACCAATTATTTTCTATTTAATCAGCTTAACTAGGTATTTAATGTTCTCCTTTGTATACATTAATGTGCATAAACACAAGGGATGGACCAAT
Source organism: Pangasius macronema (assembly GCA_037577455.1). NCBI lineage: Eukaryota > Metazoa > Chordata > Actinopteri > Siluriformes > Pangasiidae > Pangasius > Pangasius macronema. The sequence continues at coordinate 4,665,288 of CM074972.1, forward strand.
ATACGGAGTATCAGCATTTTTTTTTCAGTTTAGTTATTTAAGCTTTTAATGAACTGAAAGAGAATAACAGCGGGCAGACTGCTTGTAATTATTAAAGTGAAAAAGTATCCAAAAAGCACTCAGCTCTGATATTAAGATCATATCAAAAATGACAAAGAGATCTGTGCATCCCTTGTGAATACTATTCTAAAGTGAGCAAGCTTTTAAAAAAGGAGTGAAGAATAACCGCTTCCAACACAAGCAAAAATTGCATAAATCTGTAAATACTTTGTTTTCACGGAACTAGCATCCAGAATTACAAACACGAATATACTACAATCCATTTTTACCGATATAGTTTTACCTTTTTTTTTGTTGTTGTTGCTAAAATCTAAACCACATTGTTTCATTCGTTTATTTGCTACGCACATTAAAAATTGCATAAGAATCTCTAAATACTTCATATTCAAGGAAATGACATCCAAACCTGCAAAGTCATCAGGAGTAGGTAAGAAATAGTAATAATGTTTAGTGGTAGTGTTTTAACCATTCAGATTTTTGCCAAAATCATTTGATTTTGAGGTACAAATTCTCCAGAGTGAAATCATTCAAAATATAATGATAACGTACAAAAAAAAAAAAGTACAAGCAGAGCCTGAATGTCCTTTTACCTTGAATAACCTGAAGCTACTGAACAGTGGTGATTCTCTTTGGTTTGGAAGAAATCTGAAAGCCTGGACTGAAGTTCCTGAGAGAAAACAGGAAGTGCTGTGAAAGGGTGTCTCTGACAGGTGGAGCAGTCTTTTCCTGACTGAAATGGTCCAATGAAATGAAGCGTTTAGGTCATGAGGAGGTGGTGCACACGCTGAAGCTGATGCTGCGACAGGACGAGAGAGTGGGCTTGTTCTTTACCACGAGCACATGGGATCATCACTTTACCTACCAGAACGGTGCCGCACTTCTTCTCCCCTTCCGACTGGAAGAGAGAGTCAGACAGAAATTTACACAAAAAGGGTAATATAAAAATAATAATAAAATAATAAAAGAAATAATATAAAAAGGACAAACACCCACAAGCCCGGCTTAACACATACAGATAAGTTTTATTTGTATTATGTATACGTTTGGCTGCTATTTGTTTTTAGTGTATATATTCTCCTTCTTGATGACATTTTAAAAAAGTTCTGGACCACCTAATGTTATTTCTGTGTTTATGATAATAAAAATATGGTTTAAAAATATATTGTTGTTTTTTATAAAACATATAGTTTGTCAAATTTAAACTAGGATTTTCCCTTTGAAATAGATTGAACCAATGTCTTGTGGTGGTGATTTCACGAGAACAGAATCAGGAGGGCCGACACAGAAGTGTGTGTGGTCTCACCTTGATGAAAGTCGATGAAGGGAACGTGGCAAAATCTGAGCAAACGCGAGCTCCCACCTGTTGGTTTACTACATGCTCTGATACTTCATTCTGAGATAGCAAGAGAAACAGAAAAATTTATATAAATATTAAAAAAAATCATATATGCAAATGAACTGCATTATTACTTTTGTGTGTTTATGTTTCTGACCTTCAGTTTGTCTAGGGCGTCACTCAGAGACTGCAGTCTAGCCGTCTGCTCTAACAGCTGAGCACTGGCACTTACTGCAGAATGAGAGAGAAATACACAGTTAGTGATCACACACGCACACACAAACACACACACGCACACACACTTCTATCTTCTATGTATAGAAGTTGAAAAATGTGGAATCAGATTAATTCTGTTAATATGGTAACAATAATTTCTTTCAGCATGAAATAACATGCTTCAAATATATCCTATACATTTTTTTTCCCATATTGTCCATTTGTACAAGCAGCTAAATGCACGACTTGCATAATGTAGTGTGACCTACATCAGAACATGATTTTCTCTCTCTCTCTGTCTCACACACACACACACACACACACACGCACCAGGTGTTTTTCCTGTGATGTCCACCACTTTGACGCCAGCGCTCATCTTGAGCAGGTTGCTGAGCAGCAGGTCTGTTTTCCGGTACAGCGTCCCGGAAATGCCGTCACTCAGTGAGCTGTCCTTCATCACACCGGCCATGTTAGGCACGCTCAGAGGAGGAAGAGACGCCAACTGGGCCTTCATCTTCTCTGCCTGGGGTCAAAGGTCCATGTTGACGTGAGTGTGAAGATTTGATTCAGTATTTCTTTGATAACCATTAGGTGAGTCTATAATTGTTTTCACTAATCCTTGATTCTATTATGATTCTAGGCTCTTTGGTTCTTGTAAGATGATATTCTTCTCAGTTCTTCTACAGTTCATATTTGATCTAAGTTTCTATGATTCTATGACCATTCTAATTTTTTAAAGACTTTTTTTTTTCTTTTTTTACAATTTATGATTCCTTGAATAATATATTTTATTGAAGGATTCTATGATTCTTCTATGATCATCCTATGATCCTATCATGTGTTGTTCACCTTGAGTCTGTAGTTTTCATTCTTCAGGTGTTTGATTGCAAGCCTCTGAACATCCATTTGCTGCTTCAGAAGAGGAGAATCCACCACCTGCACAGTACCTGATACACTCCCTATAGCAGAGACTACGCCTCCTGTGAGCACACGCACACGCACACACACACACACATTATAAACAATACTTAAGCCCATAAAATGTCAGTGGCTAGTCACAGCAGCCTTAACAAAGCTTGTCCATGTAACTAACACACACTGGTGGCCAGAGAACCAGAGGTGGCATTATTTGGTTTTAGATGTTACGATGGCTTATTTAATCTATCCTAAATGTGTGTATGTCACCTGTAGTGCCTCCCGTGACAATTGAAGCGATGCCAGATGCTGGTGTTCCACGCAGCCCTTCGATAGTCATCCGTGATTGGCTGTTGAGTCTCTGTTTAAGCTCTGCCTTCTCTGCCTCCAGCTGGTCAATATCAGCCTGCAGTGCATCCATGGTCTCCTCAAACTCCCTGCAAGCAAACACACACACACAATTCAGATAAATACAAATAAAAAAATAATGTTTCTTACAGACACCCACACATGCACTTGTTTATACACAGACACACAGAACGCACTTCTCTTTTTTCTTCAGCAGTGTGTTTGTCTCGTCCAGTTTGGTCTGGATCTTCTCCACTCGTTCGTCTGCATCTTTAGTAGACGTGTCCAACTTCTTCTCCAGCAAACTCAGACGCACATTTGCCTCACTTAACTCCTCCCCCTGAGAGAAAGACGACAATGGGAAGAGAGCAAAAGAAAGAAATGAATGAAACAATAACACCCAGATAGATAAGAAATTAAAAGGTCATGAGAATGTGAGAGCTGCTGTGGAAAGGTGCAGTGTTTTGTCATATTCTTTTAAGAGTCTGAAAAGAGGAGCTCAAACTCACTGGAAAATACTTAAATTAGGATTGTAACGTAACAGAAATATTATCACATCGTCATAGTAACAGGTAGGCATGTTTATTCTGTTCCTTTTTCCTGTTGTCTAATGATTTTTTGTAAAATTAATTTTTCTGTAAAGAAAATATTACGTTCTTCAGAACAAGTTGCGAGTTACTTTAAAATATTAATGTAACTTACAGCACAGTTATTACTTGACTCAGAGATCTGTGGCTCACCTTGATCTTGAGGGACTTCTTAAGTTCCTTGATAACTGTCTCTCTGTCCTCCAGTTTGAGGCCGAGTCCTTCTGAATCAGTGATCTCAGCTCTCAGAGCAGCAGAGCGCATCTCTACAGGGGGAGGCTGTAACACACACACACACACACAAGTGCAGGTTAGGATTATGGGTAGGATTTTCAACATCATGGTAGCACCAAGCTAACAATAGTGTATCTGTAGTATTTATTTTAAGATTTAAGTTTGCGGCCTGAAAAGTGTACAAAAGATATCAGGCACTCTGTGTGTGTCTGTGTTTCTCACCACACGTTGTGGTTTCTCAGAATCATACTCTCCCTCTTGCATGGCGGTGGCCATCTTGTTCATGGTTGCTATGACAGTGCTGCATGACTGGCGCAGACACTCGCGTGGGTTCTGACCATGAGAAGCATAAATCTATGTACACACACACACATACACACTTTGTTATTGAAATACACAAACATCTCTGTTCATTTCCATACCACAGCTCAGTGTCACATGAAGGAAAGTGTGTGTTTACCTGCTCTACTGCTTTAAAGACTCCATCCTCAAGTGTGTGTGCGCTGAGCCCCTCCTGCTCTGAGAGGGTAGAGATGAGTTGAGCACCCGCTGCTGCTGTCTCCTGCAGCACCGCGACTACACAACTCAGCTGCTTCCTGCTTTCCGCCAGAGCCTCACCCACCTACATGCACACACACGAATATGAATATAAACACACACCAATACGAGTAAACGAACATAGATGTGGATATGTATGCACACATGCACACACCTGAGGATTGTAAGACAGGGCAGCAGGTATCCCAGGCGCATCAGTTCCGGGCATCCTCCTGCGGATTTTCTTACAGAACTGACGAATGTCTCCACAGGAAGTGTCCAGGTCCTTCAGCAGCAAAATAAGCTCTGCCCCTTCCTGCCCAGGTTGCAGGAAGGAACGCAGGCGCCCTAGCTCTGCCCCCATACAGTCCAGGGCACTCTGGATAAACTGAGGGGAGAGACACAGGAACAGTCATTAAAATTTCACAGCATGAACATTCATCTTTATGGTGCTTTACAAGTATTGCTAAAGCAGTATTTTATCTGGTGTACTGGTGTTGCTGAAGGTATCATTTATAGTAGTGCACAGGTGTTGGTGTAGATGTTATTCAGGTCATGCACAGTGTTACTAAAGATAGCTTATCTTGTGTACAGGTATCGGAAAAGCATATATGCTGCTGAAGGTGTTTTATCTGTTGTACAGGCTTTACTGAAGGTGTTTTATCTGGTGTACAGGTGTTGCTGAAAGTTTAGTCACTTTGTATGTACCTTGATGTGGTCTGCCAGCTGCACAGTGCAGTCTTCAGCCTGGTCAGCCAGGTGGATGCTGTACAGTTGCTAGAACAGGAAAATGAAAGATACAACTCAATGTGTGGTAGGGTGTCTGTGTGAAAGTGTATTTACAGTTTTCAAAGTACATCATTATTTTTTAACCTCCCCTATGCAGTATACAATATCTAATATCAAGGAGCAGTGAATTTATGCATTATGTATGTACCTGGTAGTATTTGATGGCCTTGGTGAGAGGCTCCACTTGCACTGTCTCATCTAGCTGATCTTTATGCAGTAGCTCAATGAGGAAGTCGAGAGAACGCTCGTGTACGCTCATCTCAGAGTGCAGAGTCCCCATCCGCTTAAACACATCCACACTGCATTGGTTTAGTGCCCTGGGAACAGAAGAGAAATTTGATGTATTTTTTTCCTAGGTGCATAATCCATGTTTGTATGTTGGTGATACGTACTGCTCATATTTGTGCAGTATGGCCTGTAGCATTGTGAGGGAATACACAAGGCCTGAGGCAAAGCTCAGCTGCTCCCCCGCTGATCCACGCAGCCCACTGCGCTCTGTAATGTTCTCGTTTAGATCAAACTTCTCCTGGGCCTGCTTACTGATCAACTCTGCCTGCACAAGTACAGAGAAAATAATAAGCATTAATCTTCAGATCTGAGGTTTGCTCCAATTCTGCTCCAATGAATGGTGAGAACATTCCTGTGCTTAATCCTCAAGCATTCCTGGTGATTATCCATACTCAATAAGACTACACTGCTGTAGTACCTTACAGATGAGTCTGGGGATTAGTAGCAGCACCAGGATGCAGTCGTGATCTCCTCCATGCCTCAGGAAAGAGTCGGGCATGAACGATGTGAGCAGTGACACTTGCCGGTTCGCCTGCTGCACCTCCATCTTACGCAACTCCATCTCAATGGCCTACAAACAAAAACATACATAAAAACAGCTGTCCAACTTTCATGATATGTATAATGTTTAAAATCAGAGCTGGATCCACGGAAGAAGGAATACCTTGGCGTAAGCTTTGGTCTCCGCAAATTTGATTTTGAAGTCGAAGAGCTCAGCAGGAGGCTGCTGGAGCTGCTCGGCTGTGGCACTCTGCTGATTGGTCAGCTCTCGATTCACTTCCTGTTTTTGAGAAGAGAAAATGAGTAAAAAGATTACAGTCCTCTACATGAGTCACACAGTGCTGAAATTCTTTCAGCTGTCCATCTACCGATTCTATGGGACTCCCCATGTCTGACCTGTAGGTGAGTGGTGAGCTCCCTGTATTTGTTGATGGTCTGTTGATAATCGGCCACGGTCTCCTGAGCTGCTTCCACTCGCTTGTTGGCCTCTCGGACTCGAGCTCCTGCCAGGTCCAGCTGCTCACGCAGTTCCAGCTCTGTCTCTCGTGCATTCTCCTGCAGCTCATCATTCATCTCATTTATCGCTTCCTACAGGACCAGATGCCATGGGTCAGAATAAAAAACAGAAAGTAGAGGAGGGTCAAACATGTTTGTCATTTTTGTAGTTTCATTTTAGCCAGTGTATCAGTTCTGTATATTGGTGTATTTGATTTTTGATATATGAGCTTTTGTGTGTTTATGCAGTTTTGTATATGAGTATATTATCAGAATCTATCTCTATATTTTGCTCAGCATATTAGATACAACAGATCATTCAGTTAAGTATATATATATATTTTTTCAGCATATTAGCTCAGGATAACAGCACACAAGTTCAGACTGTGTATCTTCAGTTCAGTAAATTCAGTGTATTAGTTCCATTGGTGTACATTCAGTATATTATTTCAGTTTGTCTATATTTTTTCTGTAAATCAGAATAGTAATTTGTTATAAAAGTATATTGGTTTGGACTGTAAATGACATAGAATTTTATTATTTAGTGCTCAATTTCCATTTGTATTGCATATTTTATCCTTAACACTGATTCTGTTTGAACTTATTTAAATTCCCTGTATACCTTGTACTTGGAGAGTA
>CM074972.1:4676166-4686432 GCA_037577455.1 Pangasius macronema
CGGGATGGGTAGAAGATGGGAAACAAGTAGAAAGGAATTAGCGTAGCTGCTGTCCATAATATTAGTATGCACTAAATAATAATGTATGTATTAGTTGTATGCCTGGCTAAAGATATATGTCTTTAACCTACACTTGATCTGGGAGACTGTGTCTGAACCCCGAAGGACTAGTTCTGGACTAGTTGTAGCTTGTTTATTGAAGACGCAGGACAACCACCTAGCAATGCATTACAGTAGTCCAGTCTGGAGGTCATGAATGCATGAACTAGCTTTTCTGCATCAGATACAGATAAAATGCTCCTAAGCGTGGCAATGTTTGTAAGGTGGAAGAAGGCTTTTAGGAATATTGGAACTATGATTAACAAAAGACAAGCCGCTGTCTAATATTACGCCCAGAGGGAACAGAGGGAATAGAGTGAAAATAAATTTCCTTGTGTGTTTTCTCAGAACATAGATGCCACACCCTCGCCCTCATGCTTATTTCAGGACACAAGCATTTGGTAATCGGTCCTTTTCATATTCCTGAGTGATTCAAAGTAAATAAGAAGTAGTTCCAGTAAAAGGACCTCATGTATTTTGACTAGTGTAAAAAAAAAAATTCCAGAAGCAATACATTATTGATGATCTTGATTGATCTTAGTGATGATAGCATACATTTCTTAGAAAAAAGGTGCATTGCAAATATACTTTTCATCTAGACATGTAGTATAGTGCATATAAAAAATATTTAATTAATTTAAGGTACATAATTGGACCACAATTAGTTTTTAAAGGAAGAATTTAAAAGTACACTATCCACACCTTTCCAAGCATAAGATACTACATGCTAAAGGTATGTGTTCCCCCCCCCCTCTCTCTCGCTCTCTGTGTTTACGTGTAAATGGTAAGACTTTTTGAAAGCCACCAGTCTCACTATCATTTAAAAATATCAACTGTTGACAGGTGAACCACAGACTCACACGGCTGTGACGCACAGAAGCAGAAATACACTGCATTTCTGTCATGTTTGGCTTACTGAGTATTCAGTTGATATGTACATACGATTACTGCTGAATAGATAAGCATCCTTTAGAAATTTGCCCAGTACAATGGCAAATTATTCTCAGGGCTGCTCTTTGACATACACATAGCTCAGGGAAATTACCACAGAGAGAGAATCGGTGCAATTAAATGAAACACCAAAACTGGTATTATGCCATGCTCAAGGAAGTAAACCACTGGAGGGTGGATCACATTTCCCAGCAGCTTATTAATGATGCAGTTGTACAAATGTGACTTGATGTCTCAATTATGGGTTTCGACTGAATGTGAAGAACCATATAGTCTGTGCCTAATTTGGACAACATGAAGTACCAAGAAACACCAATGGAGAGGTTATCCAGCCAGTGGACAGGGAGGGAACATAAGAAAAAGTACTGAGAAATTACCCTAAATGAAAGTACAGATAAAAAAAAAAGTATGGATTAAAAAAATAAACCTTACTCTATTAAAAGTGGAAGCATCCAACCTAAAATGTGAAAGTAAAAAAGATGCTACTTTTAAATGTACTCAAGTATTTAAAAAACCTTTTTTTTAAAAAAAGGTAGTTTTTTTTTAAATGGATGAAATGTAAGTTAATGTCCTTTTTTCCATGAACTTATTTAAAACTGTTAGATGTTGATTTTGTTTTTAAGGCAACCTTTTTTTCCTGAAAACATCATTCAATCTCTGTAAGTTTGCTTGTCATATGGACGACTAATGCTATGTACTTTGATCATACATTTCTTAGAAAAACGGTGCATTGCAAATATCTAGACATGTAGTATAGTGCATATAAAAAATATTTAATTAATTTAAGGTACATAATTGGACCTCAAGGACTGCTGCTGTGTATTGTTATTAGTTTTTAAAGGAAGAATTTAAAAGTACACTATCCACACCTTCCCAAGTATGATACTACATGCTAAAGGTATGTGTTTCCTCTCTCTCTCTCTCTCTCTCTCTCTCTCTCTCTCTCTCTCTCTGTGTGTGTTTAATGTTTACGTGTAAATGGTAAGACATTTTGAAGGAACATCAGCCATCAATCTCACTATCGTTTAAACATATCAACTGTTGACAGGTGAACCACAGACTCACACGGCTGTGACACACAGAAGCAGAAATACACTGCATTTCTGTCATGTTTGACCTGCTGAGTATTCAGTTGATATGTACATACCATTACTGCTGAATAGATAAGCATCCTTTTGAAATTTGCTTTTGAAATTATGGGTTTCGACTGAATGTGAAGAACCATATAGTCTGTGCCTAATTTGGACAACATGAAGTACCAAGAAACACCAATGGAGAGGTGATCCAGCAAGTGGACAGGGAGGGAACATAAGAAAAAGTACTGAGAAATTACCCTAAATGAAAGTACAGATAAAAAAAGTACAGATTAAAAAAAAACTTACTCTATTAAAAGTGGAAACATCCAACTGAAAATGTGAAAGTAAAAAAGATGCTACTTTTAAATGTACTCAAGTATTAAAAAGTCTTTTTTTTTAAAAAGTTATTTTTTTTTAAATGGATGAAATGGTTGTTAATGTCCTTTTCCATGAACTTATTTAAAACTGTTAGATGCTGATTTTGTTTTTAAGGCAACCTTTTTTCCTGAAAACATCATTCAATCTCTGTAAGTTTGCTTGTCATATGGACGACTAATGCTATGTACTTTGCTAATGAATTAATTGGGAAAGAATCAGGAATGGTGCAGCAAATACTGAACATGTACATTCCATACAATTTGATTAGACAATTTAAAAAACTTTTCTAAATCATAACATACCCTTTGACCAATATGTTTCTCTGGATGCACAAATATAAAATTCCTTTGTCCTTCACCATGAGGAAGTGCTTCCAACATGGAAAACCCAGATGGGTGCTAGTCAGGAACAGGGAAAAAGACAATTAAAATTATTATACTGAATCATTACATATTTGACAGGATGAGAATGGCCACAAACCGGTTCGCTTATGACATGGAGGAATGAGCTGCATAGAGTAGTGATGACTATCTAAGCACTGATTTATAATATTTTATTTATAATATATTGATTTGTAATATTGTTCCTGAATGGAACTAGCATTAACACTAGCCATTATTGAAATGTTTATTATTCATTTTATTTAGCATTAAAAATAGTCAGTAGCATAGCTTCTCATGGGTTTATTCGAAACTGGGTTATGCATTTATAAATACGAGGTACTACATTCAATGCAAGCACAATACAGCAATCAATAGTTTTCAATAAATACACAATCCAAGGAACTAGATACCCACTACAGTAAATAAATATGTACAGAGTGCTGTATAGATGTATTTTGTACATTATAGAAGAACAAAAATAGAATTTTTGTAAAGTGCACAAGTTTATAGGTCAACTAGAAATAATAATGTTCTAGTTTATTGCATGCTATATGAAAATTACAGTACATGAGAATATAGAATTGTCTTTGTCACACAAAGTTGTTGAGTAGCATGCCAGAGTAAACGCTGATAGAGAGGCGTTAAAACTAGTCAAACCACTTTGAAGGTATTCTGTGTTTACAGGCAGCAGTTTCATTTGTGTGTTATTTCATCCATGCTCAATTTAGACTAAAATGTAATTTAAGACAAGATCATCTAGCTTAAAATCATTTGCAAAAACTCATAACACTTTTCTTAGATTTATTCACTGTCTTAAGACACAAAAAAGGTAAGGGCCAGTATTTTAAACCAAAGACTGTTCAATAGATAACATTTTTGTATGTGCATTTATGTGCAAGTATACATGCTAATGGTAACCTAGATCTATAATAGAAAAATACACAACATGTAACCATAGTGCCTTTGACATTTTAGCTTGTTGAGTTTTCACTTGTCAAATAAAATTCCATCATGCTTGAAAATTTGACTCCAGGATTGATTCAGCTACAAAGAATCATTTACAAAATGTACATCACAAGCTTCCCTATTGATTCAAAATAATCAAAGCTATGATTACTGACCAAACCCTATCCTTGCACATGCATACAGGCTGGCTTGTGCAGATTTTTATTATGCTTTTCTAATTGTGCTTTTTAATCATGCACATTATTTAAAAACTAGCTAGGCAAATTTGCATTGTTCATTAAGGGAACTAGAGTGTCAAACTTGGTGATGGTTCTCATTCTGAATGGAGGACATGGTTTAGCATCAGCTGGACCATGTGAACAGAAGTGACACAGCCACCATGAAGCACGCCATGAGCACACTGATCTTGCTGCTGACGTCGCTCGATGATATTACTGTTGGAATAAAATATAAAGGAGTTGTTAGAAAAAAAGGTATATGATGACAACATTACGTAATTATTTGCTTTTAATTGTCAATGAGAGTGTGTTTTCTAAAGTTAAGGACCAGGAGCATGGTGGCATATCAACTGGACAATATACCATGATGCAGTGATTTAATAGAGCATTAAAAAACTTGAAATTACATGTCCAAAACATGTTATAAATCATTATAACACAGTGCTGTTGAGTTCTCAATTGTGATTGGTCAGGTGTTGATTAAGTCTCTATAACAGCAGTTCTGTCAGTAATGTCAGCTGTAATTCAAACCAAAGCTCTATATTAATATGTTCTTTCTAATGTGTTATTGTTTCTGTAACAACCTATTCAGGAACTTGTATGGCAAACACTCCACATAATCTCAGATGGATTAATCACTTACTTTACAGCTGCTATAATGATCTACTTGTATTGCAGACACTCCATGGCATTAAATGTAAATGTAAATATAACTATAAGCAGTTAAAGAGTATGACATCATTGATTTATAAATTATGATTTATTTATAAATCATTGATTTATAATAATGATTTACTAAATTGCAATTTCTGGCTAAATTGTTGTAGTATAATAGAAAATTCAATTCAATTCAATTTATTTGTATAGCACTTTTAACAATGGACATTGTCTCAAAGCAGCTTTACAGAACATAAGAAACGGAAAAACATGCAAACAAACAAAACATGCAACAGTCCTAGATGTTAAAATAATGCTTCAAGAGATGCCGTTATTAGAAAACAGTAACTCTGTTTTGTGTAAAGCCAATACATCCACGGGTGTTTTATTCCTCGCATAAATATTACTTCCCAAATAATACATGTATACAGTACTTACGCGTGCCATTCACTATGATGTCATTGGTGAAGATCTTGAAAGGAAGGCTGTTATTTCTGGCTGCTCTAAGCATAGTTTCCCCAATTTGGGTGTTGTTGGGAAGTTCACCAGATATGGCAAAAGCCAAGCCCATGAAGTTCAGAATTGAATCAGAATTTGCTTTAGGACCTGCGTTGCTATGTAGCCAAAGTTAAAGTGAGTTAGAAAAAAATCTGTGTAAAACGACAAATTTGGTTTTAAATATGAACATGAATTGGTTGTGATGCAAAATGCACCTAGTCTAAATACCTGTAGTTTGACATGGTTAAGATGATGAAGGTAGTACGGAAGTCNAGGAGTAAACAGGTGGTTAAAAAGGGAAAGCTAATGTATAGTTTTAATAGTTAAGTTATTTTTATATTAAAATTATGATATTAAATATGAATAAAAATATATTAAGGGAAAACAGCATCATTACCTTTCATAAATACAAGCTCATGTACAAACTGTGCAAATGTATATAATCACAAATGAAAATACATTCTACAAATAAATGCAGGGAAGGAACAACAGGACCATGTACAGCTCTTGTAGGCTTTTTGTGGAATGGAGTTTGTGATGATAGTGTACAGTCTTCTTTAATCTGTGTGTAATGGAGGTAAAAAGCTATCTGGCAACGTCGCCACCATTAACAAATACTCACAGATAAATATAACAGACTTACACACAAAAATGTTCACGCAAATATATGTTGTGAAATGTCCTTCTATATGCTTCTAAGTCTTATTTTATAATTATTTTTTATTCTCCACATTTTCATAATGTTGCCACAGGTACTACGAATGTCTCTGCATTTATTTATGAAATGTGTTGTGCCCATTAGTGACTGTATGCTATATTTGTGTAATTTATATTTGTGGAACATAGTGTGACTATTAGAGTCCATACGTATATTTCTGTATTTTCTGCTTGTATTTGTGAAAGAAACTGATCCTTTTTTATGTTTGTACAAAAATATTCCTATAAACCAGTGTGTGCTGAATTCATACTTACTCCTGTTTTAATCATGACTGATCTGTTTGTGAATAAATCGGAATTAGTATTTGAGAGATCTACTACAAAAGTGCCATTTGTTCGGAATAGCACAGGGATACTGTATGGCTCGTCTGGAAAGAGAAATATAGAGTATTAATGCAAATATCTGGAAACACAAACATAGGGTGCAAAGTGTTATAGTTTGCCAGATGACTTTTTGTCAGTTGACTTTTTAGCATCTGTGAGCAATAGCAATAATTTTTGTGTATAGGTCCTCTTAAAAGAGAATTCTACCAGTATTTTGAATTGGCCAAAGGTTTGTGGACACCTGACTATCATACCCATATGTCCTTGTTAAACATCCCATTTCAGATTTAGTCTACCTTTGCTGTTATAATAACCTCCACTCTTCTGGGAAGGCTTTTTTGGACTGTGGCTGTGGGGAGTTGTGCTCATTTAGCCCCAAGAGCATTAGTGACATTAGGCACTGATGGCAGGTGAGGAGCCCTGGGGTGCATTCAGCATTCCAATTAAGGGTTGAGGTCAGGTCTCTGTGCAGACCACTCAAGTTCGTCCATGTTCAAGTTCTTTATGGACCTCACTTTGTGGATTGGAGCATTGTCATTCTGGAACATGTTTGGGCTAGGCCTCTTAGTTCCAGTGAAAGGAAATCTTAATACTACAGCATACAAAAAGATTCTAGACAATTTTGTGTTTCCAACTTTGTGCCAAAAGTTTAGGGAGGACCCTCATATGGGTGTTCCTTATCTTTTAATGTTAACTTTTTTAAGGCATGTATAGCAAACTTGGCAGCATTATCCTGGTTATACTCACTGATGACAGTGATTGAGTTGGCATCAAATTGCACACTGAAAGTATTATTATTTTGTGCAACCGCTTTCAGAGCATTCACTACTTCTTCACCGGCTGGGACAGGTTTTGTGGAGTTCTCGTTGAATACCAGCTGGACCTCTGCTTGCGTATTTTCATCTGCACGTTTGGACTGAGGTCTGGAGGAACAAATTATTTGTAAATATCAAATTCTTGTGATTTTTAGAAGTCATTTTTAATATGCTAATTTTTCTTAACAAACTGCAACTCTGAATTTGGGTTACGTTTGGAATTACATGACTATTACATGACAATCAATAACGCACTGTTTTAAATAGTTTCTAGTACGTGTAAAGGGCTTGAAACAACTGAATCCCAGTATACAAACATCACCTACAATGTATGAAATGTGAAATACGCATTTATAACAGTGAGTGAATTTCAATGAGTCTCACTTGAAGGCTAGGACGATGGTCCGGATGAACAGAGGGCCATATAGTGCTTTATAGATTTGATTCAACTGCAAAAAACAAACAAACAAACTTATTATACTACCATTAAAACATTTTATTACTGATTTTCTATATAGAGAGCAGACAAGCTTTTTGTAAGGTTCTACTATAAAACTTACATTTTAGATATTAAATTTGACCACAATTGTGAAATGTATAGTGTTCTGTACTGAGTAATTTAAATATTTCAGTGGATGGTCTCACACTTACCACTTGAATCACAAGGTCTGCCAATGCTTTGAACTCCTTACTCTGAGGATTACTAAGCTCTGGAACATAAGTATACTTGAGACCAACACTTATCTCCACAGTTGGCAGTGGACGAGTTTCTACAACTGCTGCTGTTGTTGTTGTTGTTGTTGTTGTTGTTGTTGTTGTTGTTGTTGATGATGTTGTTGTTGGTTTTGGGGTGGTGGTGGTAGTAGTAGTTGTAGTAGTTGTTGTAGTTGTAGTTTTTGTAGTAACTTTTGTGGTTGTTGTAGTTGTACTTGTAGTAGTTGCTTTTGTAGTAATTACTGTAGGTTTTGTAGTTGTTTTTGTAGTAACTGCAATAGGTTTTGTAGTTGCTTTTGTTGTAACTGCTATAGGTTTTGTGGTTGCTTTTGTAGTAACTGCTATAGGTTTTGTAGTTGCTTTTGTTGTAACTGCTATAGGTTTTGTAGTTGCTTTTGTAGTAGCTGTTGGAACAGTTGGTTTTGTAGTAGTAGCAACTATAATGTTTGTTTTTGGAGTAGCTGTAGTTACTGTAGATGCTTTTGTAGTAGCTGTTGGAACAGTTGGTTTTGTAGTAGCAGCTGTAATAGTTGCTTTTGTAGTAACTGTAGTTACTTTAGGTGGTTTTGTAGTAGCTGTTGGAACAGTTGGTTTTGTAGTTGTAGCAGCTGCTATTGTAGTAGGTATGGTCGGAGTAGTAGCAGTTGTTGTTTGTGTTACTGTGATTAAAATAAAGGGCGAGATTAGCATATATCTTAGGAAAAATATGTATAAATTGAGTCACATATCCATATTGACCATTTGTGAAAAGTTGTCACCCCAGGGTATCACCTCTAAATAATCAGCAGTTTACATTCAAAATATTAATTAGAAGTTTAAATGCTACATTTTCAATTTAAACGAATGTGTGAGTTATGCTTACCAAAAACATCTATCATGTTAAAACCTGTATCTGCATTCTTCAGTGCGTCAATGATTTGTTGATCACTGGGACGACCTCCTTGATATGTGAAGCGTAAACTCATGTCTGTGATGATTGATCCAGACCTATGCAGACAAACAAATGTAAGCAGGCAATTTATTAGCAACATATAGCTTATGGAAAAGTCATATACAATTCAAAAGAAATAGAGCAGGAGCAAGGTTAATACACACCTGAAACGAATCACTGTTAGTTTCAAGAAGTTCCAGAAATTGTTCTTTAAGATTGGTTCAAGCTGTAAAGAAATGAGTGCCAAAGCAAATACTGTGAAGATTCAACATTACAGCAAGAGATTAAAGGCTCTAGCCTCATTAGACATTCACAACCTACATCAATTCTCTGAATTACTGCTACAAGGATTTATCCAGAAGGCACTTTCAACATTTTTATAAAAAGATTACATTTTGTTAATGCTAATGAAACACCAAATGACTATGCTGAGTTGACATACTACAGCAACACTCGTGCCCTTACACAGTACTGGTTATGTGTGAAATTGAGATGCACTTTCACAGGTCATGAAGACCTCAGTATGTTGTAGACATTCTGCAGTCCTTGCACACCCAAATATATTCTTGACAACTTAATGTCCTTAAACTTATTTTATAAAATAACCCATTATTTTAAATTATTTTACAAAAATGCAGGAACAATGGTATAGATATTACATCAATGATTTTTCATTCATTGTTAAATCAGTATGTGTACAGATAAACTACATGTACATTTTAATAAATGAGACAGACCTTTGTTGTGACAAGGATTGCTCGGTCATTGAAGGCAGATGAAAATTGGTTTGATAGGTCAGGAACAAATGTTTCATCAGTGGTAAAGCTAATATACCGTATGTCAACTGGGCTTGTTGTAGGTTCATCTGTGAAAACAGATGGGAAAAAGTATTTAAGTAACTATAATATAACTAGTCAAAGACATAATTTTTTAGAATACTAGAAAATATGATTTGTAAACTAAATATAATTTAATGCTAAATAAGAATATTGCAGTGTATCTGTAGTTATTTTGGAAGAAGTTGTCATTGATTATGATGAGACTACTGCTGTTTTCAGTGTGATGCCTATGATGTAGTTGATCTTGAGAAAGTACTAGATGGTGGTTCTGATGTAACACCTCTTGTTGTTTTTGGTGTGATGCCTGTGGTTGATCTTGAAAGAGTACCAGGTGGTGGTTCTGATGTAACACCTTTTGTTGTTTTTGGTGTGATGCCTGTAGTTGATCTTGAGAGAGTACTAGATGGTGGTTTTGATGTAACACCTTTTGTTGTTTTTGGTGTGATGCCTGTGGTTGATCTTGAAGGAGTACTAGATGGTGGTTTTGATGTAACACCTGTTGTTGTTTTTGGTGTGATGCCTGTGGTTGATCTTGAAGGAGTACTAGATGGTGGTTTTGATGTAACACCTTTTGTTGTTTTTGGTGTGATGCCTGTGGTTGATCTTGAAGGAGTACTAGATGGTGGTTTTGATGTAACACCTGTTGTTGTTTTTGGTGTGATGCCTGTGGTTGATCTTGAAGGAGTACTAGATGGTGGTT
>CM074972.1:4712485-4725872 GCA_037577455.1 Pangasius macronema
TATTATTATTATTATTATTATTATTATTATTATTATTATTATTATTATTATTTTGTGTTATTAACTTCAAGGGAGAAAAAAGAGAACTTGGTGAGAAAAGACTGATTATGATCCCTATTATGTAAGCAACTTGCGTCAGATGCTCATAATACTAAGAAGTAACACAATGTTAAGAACTTCCATGAAGCTTGAGTAAATATGTGCATACTGTATCTGACTGAAAAAAAGTATTCAAGTACACATAACTACTGTATACAAAGTAAATAGTCATTGATAATGTCAGATGCAAATATTTTTAAGTATTTAAGATTCAAGAGAGCTTTAAGAGAGTTATGTGAGTAATGTGGGTGAAGTGAGGAGTTAATACTGAAATTGTGCACATGGTTTTTCATACTTCAGACATTACTCTAGACTTTGGGCTGTAAATACACTCAATAAAACTGTGGAATGCCATTTGAGGACAATATTAAATACATAAATATGATACTATTAAGTACGTAACAGTATCATTCCTTAAAAATGCATGAAAAGGTTTTTATTTATTTTTTTTACACAGAGGACATCGGAGGAGACAACATCTTAATCACAAACATTGCTTATCTCATAAACAAGTTTTTATGGATAAAATAATGAACAGCACTTAAAGTAAGTTATAAATGGAGCAGATAAGTGCTTGGTCAGCTTATCCTTCAAACCATAGGAACAGAATAGCACACTGAATTAACAAAAACATTGGCGTTATGTTATTCAACAACGCAAAATATGGAAATAAATGTACAGTAAAATTCCATTTCCCATGCACACATTATGATTTCATGACCTCCATATAGTGTATCCTGGTTAAATTGCATTGTGCACACAATTAATTGGTGGCACATGATATACAGTATTAAAAATATAAAATGCACAGAAAATCAACTTAACTATTGTAACTATAACCCTTCTCTGAATACAAGCAATTTTCCCTGTGTAAATACTGACATATGTTTTGGACTTAAGTTAACGGCTCTGAATAAGTTCTTAAGTATCTCTGTTTTTTTCCACATTAGCTACCTTATATTTAGTTAAACATTTGTCCAAGTATGGATTAATTACTTAACATTTGGTCATTAAGGGTTTTGTAATTGTTGCAGTGTAGTATCAAGTGCCATTACACGAATGGCACACTTGAATAACAAACATGCAAGGTGTACAATTCTAATTACTACTGAATAAGTTGCTAATCAGTTGGTCCCTGGAGGATTAGTTGATTCGATTCCTGGCCAGGGAACCACCCCCAGCCACTGAGGTTGCACACAACAGTGCACTCAACAGTGCTGGTCCCAAGCCCATATATAAAATTGGGGAGGGTTGCATCAGGAAGGGCATCCGACATAAAAACTGTGTCAAATCAAATATGCAGATGAATGACCTGCTGTAATGGTGCTAAAATGTTTGCTATAATGCATGTGAATTTGCATTATGCCTTTCTTACTGTATAAATGATGACTGTTATGTGCAGATAAAGATGTGGTTTGACCTCTTTGGGATAAAATGCTGCTTCAGTTTAATTTTAAAACCTTGAACAAAACAAGACACCGTAACAATGATATTTTGAAGGCACTAAATTGTACATAATGTTCTACAGAGTGTATCTCAAAGCTGTGTAGGTTGTATAATTGTTATAAGACCATGCATGGGCAAGAAATTATGAAAACATATATGAAATTCTGTTTTCTCTGTTGCTTCAAGTCAGAGTTTTTCAAACCAGGTTCCTCCAGTGGGTCCACATTTTTGGTGTCTGTCTCAGCTCAAAAAAGCACAATAAATGAATGAGGAAAAGGTGAATACCTGGCATAGGTGTGTTGGAATCTGGGGACACAGATTTAGAAACACATGAATTAGCATCTAATAGAAAATTTGCATTATACAAATTCCATTTTGGTTATATTGTAGGACTGGGCTTTGGTTTAGGGTGCACTCTTTGCCAATATTGCTTTATTTTTCAGTTCCATCCATGTCCACTTTATTATCATTCTAAAGATATACACTGGTGTACAGCGTAACAGCATGCCAAACAATGTGTTGACCTTACACACAAGTTACACACCCAAAGAAGAAAGAGAACAGCACAAAGAAGAACAGCATTAAGTACAAGAGATTAAGTACAGTAAATACAGACATTGTGGCAACACGAAGATTAGCATTCACACCATACAGATATAATGTGCAGAGTGATTAAGATACTATACTTAGACATTAAGTCTTGTTAGCATGTCAGATAAATGCAAGCATAGAATGAATGCATGTCAGAGGGTTTGAATAGGATTTCCACCCACTCAAAAGTCAAAAGTTCAGACACAGTCACGCAAAAGTTATTTCCAAGAAATGTGGACAAAAGCATAACAAAGCATGTTACAAGTTTTAAAGTGTATATGAAACACGGTGCTCCTTTGCTATCTATTCAGTCTCATTAATCCATGTCTGTTTTCACACTTGATTATTTGTGTCCGTGTCATTTTCATGCATTTGTTTTCAATTTGGCAAAAAAACATGAATAATGTGTCACAGTCAAGGGGGAAAAAGAACTGTACCACCATCCCTTACTCCCATTGGTCATCACCACATTTCTCATTTGTATAAAGTTAAAAGTTGTGTAGGTATGCCATAGGTTACATTTCAAGCTTTATTGCTCAATTCTGCTGTTTTGTGTATAGTGTTGTGCTTGGATTTACATTCCTGTTTATAAGTTTGTAAGTCACTGTGAATAAAATTTTTACCCTGAAGCTTTTTCCAGCTACATCATGTGTATAATCCTCATGCATCATGAACGCCGGTATAATCCTCACGCATAACAAACACCAGTAGAATTGAATATATGGGGGGAAAAACATAAATAATGTTAAAAAAGAACCGTACCACCGTCCCTCATTCCCAGTGGTCATTGCCAAATCACTTCACTTTTCATTTATAAAAGTTAAATGTTATGAGCGCACGTCATAGGATACATTCACATTACAAGCCTTATTGCTCAATTCCAATGTTTTGTTCCTGGTGTTTTGTTTGTGCTTAGACAGGTTTGTATTCCTCTTTGTAAGCATATTTTTAACAAAACCTTTCCTTGAAACTTTTTCCAGCTACATCATGTGTACTAACCACATGGTTCATGTTAAAAATGGAATCGTATAAATGTCTTTTACTCCAGTTGGTAAACACCAGAGCACTTTGCCTCTTTTTTTACAAGACGTTTAATAATTTGTTATGTCATTCGCCTCACTGTCTTTGCTTTACATTGACAACTTTAATTCGAAATCAATAAATTCTGACCACTTATAGGGTTATAAGTAGACATTAGCAGTCTATTTCTTAATATAAACATTTAGTAATGGCCACTTTGTGGTATAACTGTGCAATTCAAAAGATGCATGTTTTGTAAAATTAAATGTTACAAGCCAAAATTTATATACCACATACTCCAGGAAATAACCTTAATTTCACAGTAGAATGTGCTGACATTCGCCCTAGTTTGTCTCTTGGAGGTATGTCACTAATACTGGTGTAATTTCTTATGTTTGTTCATAAACAAAGTTTCTGTGGTTCCACTAAAAATAGTAGCAGCCAAATATCCAGATGACTGCATAATTTGTAAATGTCAATATCACCAATATTTCTCATGAGCTGCAAAACAAAACAATAGGCAAAAACAATCATATTTCACTGTCTGGGGAAAAGAACCATACCACCTCCAGCCACTAACACCCGTCTTTTACCAATTGCTTTGCTTCTAATTTAAATAAAGTTAAACGTCATGAGCGTGCGTAACAGGTTGTCACTAAAAGCATTAAAAGTATTTGTGCTCAATCGGTTCCTTTGTCTATCTTCTGTCTGCTTAAGACAAGTTTACATTCCTCTTTGTACGTAACTGACATTATTAATAGATCTCTGCCCTGTCTGCCTTTTTTTTTTTTCACTAACATATTTCTAGGTTTCTATGGTAGCAGCCAAATATACAGATACTGCATAATTTCTAAATGTCAAAGTCCTGTCATTGAAAATATATTTCAATGTGGTTCCCATTTCTCTTGCTTTAAATACCATTCCAAATTGTTAATACTGAAAAAAAAGAAATTTCTTAGCTAGCTATATATTTTGGTTTAAAAAACTTAAACACAAGCTAGATTTTGACTGCTTTTACTATTAAAGATATATTGTAATTATATTAACAAAGAAGCTTAGAAAACGCATGGAAATTGTTGTGCTTTATCTGTATATAAGTGCTGTTTTTTTTTCAACATGCTATGGAAAAATGTTATCATACAATGAAATGACATTTACAGACTAAACTGCATGCTGCTTGGTCAAAAAGTCTATTGTCTAGAATGATTGAAAACACTAGATTATTAGATTAGCTTCAACTTTATTGTCATTGTGCAGAGTCCAAGTACAGAGTCAATAAAACACATTTTTTTCTTTTTTTGCATATCCCAGCTTGCTAGGAAGCTGAGGTCAGAGCACAGGGTCAGCCATGATATGGCACCACTTTTTGTGTAAATAAGCATAAATGTCATAAGCGTGCGTAACAGGTAACGTCACACTGCAAGCTTTTTTTATACAAGTCATGTCATGTTAACATCCTGTCTTAGCACTTTAGACGGGTTTACATTCCTCTTTGTAATTTAGACATATCGGTCATTATTGTGAAAAATCTCAGTCCACTTTGCCCTTTTTTCCAGGTACACCATGTGTATGAATCAAATACGTCATCACCAAAAAAGCCACATTTGTGTGAGAAACCATCACTGCGGTAGTGAAGTAGCATCACAGAGATGTCCACAATGCATAGGGTTTCCTGTTTTTTTCAGCTATTACTGTCAGGTAGACAAACACAGTGAAGAATAATGTTAAAAATAAGACCTGCATCTGCATTTCACCCATTCTTACAATTGTACTGCCTGTACTGCAAAGTATCTGCCTTATAAAAATGGTTGCTTTATTGTAGTTATAAGGAACAAACCTTGTATTTTTACCACTCCAAACTAATATTAATGAGAACGAACTCTTATTACAAACTAAACAATAGATCATTTCAGTGCATCTTTTTAGTAAGTACACCTTTTACACACATACAGACACAGAAACATAATTCTGTAGCATTTTATTATCTGTGTTCAGTGGTTGCTTTTCTTTTTAACAGTTATATTTTGTTTTGTTTCTCTTTATCCTCCATTGCTATGATCCAGCAGTGACAAGTTCCTCATGACAGATTATCTACCTGCTTTGATAGACCACCTTGTAATTATTTGATGTCATCCAGCCTCTCTATCTATATCCATATCTTTCTTTCACTATATTTATGGTGAGTTTTGTCTTGCTTGATAAAATCTATTTTTATGAACTATACATTTTCATTTTGTTTCATATGCTCCATCTTTGTTGCAGGTGTGTGTATGTACCTGTTGGCAACATGGCACTGTGTTAATTTGGATGGATGGAGTGTGTATGCAAGCCTGCGCCTTCCCTCAGGCTGTTGAAACTGACCTGGCATTTAGTAAATCAGACCACTCTTACCTCTAACAACAAATTGGCATAGACTTCCTCCTACTCTCATCCCTTTATTAGTCCAGAGACATGGATATTTTCAGTTTCATCTTAATTAGTTTGTTTGCATACTGGTTTTGTTTTGTCCTGGATTGGTGCTATTCTGTAATGATCTGTCTTACCATTTCTGATCTGTTCATTCATGTCTTATGTGAAACTCTCTTCTGTTTATAGGCACAAGAAGCACTGAAGTATGAATATATAATAAAATATATTATTTTTGCATATGCCATGATGTCAGGGAGCAGATTTGGATGCAAGTGCAGACTGAGCTTATTTACCGTGAAACACACTAAATACATTCCATGAAATCAAAATAAAAAGTCCATGAAAGACCTTTTTTTTGATACTGTGCTGGCCTCTGCGATTCTCTACTCTGTAGTCTGCTGGGTGGGAGGCAGTACAGAACAGAACTGCATCCCAAGCTGGTTAGGACAGCCAGCTCTGTCCTGGGCTGCCCACTGGACTCTGTGGAGAAGGTGGGTGAGAGAAGGATGTTAGCCAAGCTGACATCTATTATGAACAACACCTCTCACCCCCTGTATATGACTGCGGAGACCCTGGGTAGCTGTTTCAGCAGGAGACTGCTACACCCCCAGTGTACGAAGAAGCGCTACCGCAGGTCATTCATACCAGTGGCTGTTAGACTTTACAACACTGCATTACAATGATGTTCAAATGTGCAATATTTTAAAATTTGTGTATAATTTTATTTCTTTTATTATTCCTAAGGTGTATATAATTACAGTACAGTTTTTTTTGTTTTGTTACTTTTGCTGATATTGTCTCATATTTAACTTTTCTTTCTTCCTATCGTTTGTCTTTAATATCTGCACTTTAACAGTCTGTGAGCTGCTGTGATAAGTGAATTTTGCCACTGTGAGATCAATAAAGTTTATCTTATCTTATGAAACAAAAACAAGGAATAGTGAGGCAAGATAACAAGAAACATAATATAGGTTGGAGACAGTGACAAATGACAATGACAAAAGCTAGACAAAGGGTGCTACACAAAAGGTTTATTAAACATAAACATGAATCAGGTATAAACAGACATGTGACATAGTGAGTGTCATAGGTAGGTGATGTGCAGGGTCTGATGGGTATTGTAGTTCTGCGCCATGTTTGGCTCAACCAAATAAATTAAAATCCCATTCTTATTTTTGTTGTATGAGTTTCTTTTTCATTGAGGTCTGTGAGTTGAATTTGGAAAACTGTTTATAATATGTATAAGTAACTTTTGTTTTGACTAGATTAAATGCCACTGTAGTAATTTGTTGTTTTTTAATTGCTGTTTATTTATAGAAAATACTTTTACTGGTTTTGCAAATGCCAGTATTTCAGGGTAAAATGGCTATGGTTAAAGAAAAATGCTGACATAGAGTACAGCAATAATGTTTTTTATACAGTACATCTCTGTTAAAAACTGTTTAAAACTGTTTGGTTAGCAGAAAAGCATCTCAGTATGCACAACACAACATTGAGGTGGATGAACTACAATCGCTGAAGACTACATCAGGTTCCCCTCCTGTCAGCCAAGAACAGAATTTAAGGATACAGTGGGCACAGGCTCATTTAACAGATAGATTGGAAAAACATCACCATCACCAGTTGGTCTTTGTCCAACTTTTATCTAATCTTCAGCAGTCCAGTCCAAGTAAATCTCCAAATAAACTGTAGTAAACTGTACAAATTGACTTCACATCAGTCACATAAAATCTTTTAAATTTGCTGGAGAGTGCTGGAGAAACAGGTTTCTGCTGAAAACTTGTATCTCCAGTACCACTGACATATTTTTCCTTTCTTACATTCTTCTTCAGGGTGGGTCTTTAAACCTTCAATGTTGATTTTTTTGTGAGCCAACTATGCATATATAGCACAGGTATGTGCTATTTCAACACCTATGTTTCTTGTTATTGGGAGTTACAGTTCACTTAATTTTTTAGGAGTTACAGTGCACTCTTTCTATCTCATATGCTGTTTTAAGAAACATCCCAAACACCAGAATACAAAATCCACTTCATACTTTATTTTTCAAATCCTTCTCACTGTGAGAATATCAGTATTGGATCTTTATAAGACAGGACAACCTGAAGCATTAAGTACATGATAATCTGGAATTATGAGTGGCGTAATTGTCTCAGGTTATATCTGGTCTCCTGATGAGTTTCATCATGTTGACATCCTAATGATGTCACAGCCATCTGGTTGAGAAGGACATACGAGTGTGATGATTAGTTGTCCACAAATGTTTGGCCACATAGTGTACATTTAATGTAGTTGTACATCTGTGAAACATGTTATTTCCTGATATCACTTACATTATAGCAGCTATAAACAATGGTTTAAAATAGCTTGTTACAGAAAAGAAAAAAAAGGAACTACTGGTTAGTCAGCACTTTTTGAACTGAGAATTCAACAGAGCTATGGTATAAGTACTGTATAGAGTATAAGGCCAAAAATATATATTTCTCTAAAAATATTACACTAATCATAGACAGTGATAAATGATAACAATAATCAAATAATCATGCAGCCACATGAATCAAAAGACACTGATTAGAGTTTTGCACCAGTGACTTAGTCAGAAGAAAGCCATGTAAGTAATTTTAAAAACTGTAGCTTATTTTCTTGTGTTAACCAAACCATTCTGCTTTATGATTCTTCCTGGTTTGTTTAGAATTGCATTTCAAACTGCATTTCATTCTGAATCGTAACATTATTATACCTTATTATACACCTCCAAACTGGTTTTGGGGAAAACCTGGTGTTCCTTTGTTCCTTTAACAGAAAGATCTTTATAACATAAAGGGCAGGGCAGTTGTACTAGTGAAAAGACTAATTCTTACACATCCCACGTCATATGCCTTGGGACCAACATGTTTTTAAACATTTTTAACAACAAAATATGTTGGCACACTGGCACTTCACGCATACTGTGATTCATAGCTCATGTACTCAGGTGCTTGAAGCCTTTTGACCTTTAATTACCTCAGGAAAACAAGATAGGACAAATATTAATGTGTACTTTGAAACCAATTATGGCAACGCTACCAGCAACAGCTGAAATATATTTAGAACCATTATTAAATGTCTATACATTAAACTCATCCATTTAGTAAATCACTTTAGCAAAATAATACAAATTAAAATCTTGCACACAGAAGAATAAATTATACAATGCCTAAAAACAAAGGATAAGCTTAAAATTCCACAGTAATAACACACGAAACAAGAAACAAAGAATAGGTTTAAAATTCCACAATGTTTAAGACTCATAAATATGGTGCATTCACATCCAGTAATAACATACTAGAATTAAAGGATTTTATATATGTTTGCTATGGTGATGGACCAGTTGTCGAAGGAGGTCAGACAAGAGTCTCCTTACACAATGATGTTTGTCGATGACATTGTGACCTGTAGTGAGAGCAGGGAGCAGGTGGAGGAAAACCTGGAGAGGTGTAGGTTTGCGCTGGAGAGAAGAGGTATGAAAGTCAGTCATAGTAAGACTGAGTACATATGTGTGAATGAAAGGGAGGGAAGTGGAACAGTAAGATTACAGGGTGAAGAGGTGAAGAAGGTACAGGAGTTTAAGTACTTGGGGTCAACAGTCCAGAGTAATTGGACAGGATTAGGAATGAGCATTAGAGGGACAGCTCATGTTGGACGTTTGGGGGACAAAGTTAGGGAGGCCAGATTAAGATGGTTTAAAATTGGTTAGGATGGTTTAAAATAGATTAAATTGGTTTGGACATCTTCAGAGGAGGAAGAGTGAATATATTGGTAGGAGAATGTTGGACATGGAGCTGCCAGGCAGGCGGCGAAGAGGAAGGCCAAAGAGGAGGTATATGGANGAGGATATGAAGCTAGTGGGTGCAAGTGTTGAAGATGCAGAAGATAGGGATAGGTGGAGAGTGATGATTCGCTGTGGTTTCGAAAGAAGAAGAAAAAAAAAAAAAATATATATATATATATATATATATATATATATATATATATATATATATGCATATAAAACCCTCCTTTCTGATTGGGAGTAGGGACAGCAACCGCGTACTTGGTAAAGAAGTCTGTGATAACCAACACATCTTTGGTGTTGCGTGAATCTGGTTCGATAGACTTGAAGTCAGCTCAAGAGGTCGAGTTACTTGGATATTAACAAAGGGAGTGGCTTTTTCAGGTAAGGTCTTGTGACAAACGCATCTAGGGCATGTTTTGACCTTCCTCTCCTCATCTGCAACCATTCTAGGCCAACAGAACCTTGACCTTGCAAGATCAAGCATGGGCTCTATGCCCAAGTGTCCCATGTTGTCATGTAGACTTGTTAAAACCATACTACGCAAAGATTCAGGAAGAACCAATTGATATCGAGTATGCTCTCCCTCCTGTCTTTTCTGATAAAGGACACCATTTTGCAGCACCAACTTTTTCAATTCCCTCAATAGCAAAGGAAGTGTAGGAAGTTCTCTTCTCAAAGAGGGAGGAACTGTCTTCCCTGTTTCTAACTGCCTAACAACTTCATGTATGACCGGATCAGCTCTTTGTTTTTCTTTCAGGTCAACCTCATCAAAGACTGGGATTATAGGCAGACCATCAAAACTCTCACTCTGGGGTTTGCAAAGCCAAGCACTGGAGCAGCAGTAAGCGCTTCAATGATTGCTTCAAATGCTTGCTGGCAACTTGCAGACCAGCGGCTCCCAAAAGGTTCCCTGGGATTGTGATAGTCTTTCCTTTCCTTGACTTTACAACCTTTGCAATGTGGTGGATACCCAGTTGTTAAATCATTTAAAGGCTTCACAATGATGGCATAACCACGGATAAATCTCTGGTAGTACCCTGAGAATCCCAAAAATGATCAAAACCTTTTCAGGGTCTGTCTCCACACCACTGCTAGACACAATGTGCCCAAGATACTTCACAGAGGTTTGGAAAAATTTTTATTTTTCTGGGGAAAGCTTCAAGCCGTACTCCCTCAACCCTGGAAAACACTATCAAATCATCGAGGAAAACAACGACCTCTTTCAAATGGATGTCACTCATGCACCGCTCCATAAGTCTTTGAAAGGTACTGGGAACATTTGTGAACTCCTGTGGTATTCGATTGAACTCCCAGAAACCTAACGGGCAGACAAAAGCGATCTTATGCTTATCTGACTCCTCAACCTCAATCTGGTAGTAACCAGACTTGAGATCTAGAACGGAAAACCAATGAGAACCAGTGAAGGCAGAAAAAGTCTCCTCTAGATTTGGCAATGCGTAAGCATCTTTGATTGTTTGCAGGTTAAGTTTGCGGTAGTCAACACAGAGTCAGACATACCCATTTCTCTTCTGAACAACAACTATGGGTGAAGAAAAGGAGGACTCCTACTCTCGAATGACACCAGCATCCAATAACTCCTGCAGATGCGTTCGAACTGCATCAAAGTCTTGTGGGTGTATCGGCCGAGCTCTCTTATTTAAATGGGGTTTCATCATGCAGCCTTATACAATGTGTCACCTTATCTGTCCTACCAAAATCAAGATCATGAAGGGCAAAAACCTCTGACATTGAACACAATTTCAGTCCTTCCACTCACCAGATATTGGTGAGTCACCAAAATCAAAAGTATGAGGCTGGGCAGCTTCAACCTGATTGCTGGACCCCATCACAGCTTCTTTAGTAATCACACTCTGCAGCGAATGTAATTCTGCAATGACACTCTTTGCAGGGACTAAAATGTCATGCTCGGTTTCATTTTTAAGAATCACTGGGATTTTCCATGATGACCTCTGGGGAAGTGTGACAAGACAAGAGGTACACAAAAGACCTCCAGGCAAAGAAGATTCAGAGGGAGGCCCCATAAGCACCCATTTATCAGAGGATGAATCTTGTGAACTGATTGAAACTTCAAGAACAAGAGTTTGTCCTGCAGGACCAACTTCAGGTTTCATACCCAGAACTCGCACAGTAACCAATTATGCTATTGAATCTCTGCTTAAATCTGTGTGAAAGAACATTTATAACTGCTTTAAACCCAGAAGGTAAGGTCTGAGGAGGCTGTGCAGCTTCTGAATCAAACTGGCTTTCATAAGCTAAGTCAAGGGTGTTTGTGCCTATAAGAACTGGAGACTGAGCACTACAGCTGGTGTCTGCAGTGACCAAAGCAAGAGTGGTAAGTTTGGTCTCCTCTCAAAGGAAATCTTTTGAGAAAACTACATCAACTTCAATGTTCCCAAGATAGGGGATGAACTGACCATTTACTGCTTCCACCTCAAGGTGTTCAAGTGGTTTTATTTCCAAATGGGACAGATTCTGCTTGTAGTAGGTCTGACCTTGGTTACTTGCAAACCTGTATCAAAAAGACAACTAAATTTTTTTTCCTGCTATAAAGACGTCAGCAGTGCATTTTGTTCCTACCAATCCCTTAGGCAGAACAAAAGGTTTGCTTCTGATGCTAAAGTGCTGATTGCAACATCTGCTCTTATATTTTTTGGGACCCCTACTACATTTCCCAGCCCCCATTTGTCACACAACAGGAGCTGATTCTATTTTAAAGGAGTAGGAAGGGATGACCTCACATGAGTTTCCCAAACTGTCTGACTCTGTTTCAGGAGCTTTCTTTTATAAGCTACCAAGGCAGGATTTGCAACATTATTGCATGAAGCAGCAATGTGGCCATCCTCACCACACTGGAAGCAGTACCAGGGTTTCAGTCTACTCGTTTGAGTTGGGGAAAAACTTTGGGAGAACTCACCATGGTTTGTTTGCACATACTGTGATTTGCTCAATTTTGCAGAAGACTTTGCTTTTTCTGACTTTGCTGGCTTAACAGCAGCAAGCTGACTTTGCACCTCTGCTACCTGTCTCTGCAAGTTACAAGCCATACTTTCGTGAGAACCCTTAGTCTGTTCTTTAGCTTTCTTTAAGCTTTCAATCTGGCTTTGAAGCTCTGTGATTTACTTCTTCAAATCAGAAACAATAGCTTGAGTTGTTGCTGCTTCACCTGTGGAAACACCCAAAGAGTAAGAGGAAGTGCACTGCTTAGAAGCGCCAAGATGCTTTCTCATATGCAGCTCTTTTGTACTTTGTTTGGCTTCGACTGTTCGCAACAGCAGTAAAAGTTCTGAGAAAGGAGGGGGATCAGTTTTCCTTTGTTCTAGCTGGAACTCTGAAATGAGAGCATTGTCCCAACATCCCCTACAGAACTGTCTTAGTAAGTGTCGATCAGCCTTACTAGGGGACAAACCACGTCTTTTTATAGCCAGCATCAATTTAACCTGCAACCACAGGTTTCTCTCCTGCATCTTGCAGAGTATTCAAGAACCTGGCAAACAACTCATCGCCATCTTCAACCATTCCAAAAGCGGAGTCTAAAAGGTCAAGATAAGCTCTGGGTGTGGCGTATGGACCCAGAGTTCTGACAATGTCTGCAGCCGGAGGCAGAAGGCTGTCAAGGATTTTTCTGGATCGGGCTAGATCAGAAATGGAAGGATCTTGTAACATCAGTTCAACACTATTGTGCCACGAATCATAATCCACCTCATTACCCAGGTGAGGGGATTTTCCAGAAAAGGACCTCAGCTTAATGGGAACATGCAAATTAGAAGCAGCATCCTCACTTTTCATGATGTGCTCAACTACAACATGTTGTACCTCTGGAGGATTTATATTAGGCACTGATATCCTTGACAATGGAACAAATGCAGCATCACTGGCAGTATCGTTTAGAGGCAATGGGTTCCCCTGTACTTCAGCGAGAATCAAGGGGAAGGTGTACAAGACAGTGGTGAGACCGGCCATGCTGTATGGTTTAGAGACAGTGGCACT
>CM074972.1:4739434-4752319 GCA_037577455.1 Pangasius macronema
TATTTTATATATATATATATATATATATATATATATATATATATATATATATATATATATATATATTTTTTTTTTTATTTTATTTTTTTTTTTGCACCGATGACGTAGCAGCGAAGCCATTCCAGAGACCACGCCCCCTGGACGGCGGTTTGGCTGCGCAGTTGAAGCGGTGGGAATGACGCATAGCAGGGCGAGTTCACGGTAGCACGCGCATTGTTGACGTTTCAAAGCTTCGCAGCACGGTATTAGCACCTCGGCGTTATTGTAGCGCCGGTTTGGGAAAAAAATAACGGGATTCTCTGGATAAAATACAGCCCGTATTTGTGCGTGTCATGGAGGGCCAGAAAGACTCAGAGCCGAGTCGGTCGGCCACCGCGCGAGCTGTTGCTCTCGCTCACTTATTGCACCAGGAGAGCAAAAATTTGTTGGAATTATATGTGAGTATGGGAATTATCATTATTATTATTTTTTATTATTATTTTAAATCAAACATGGCTCTAAAATGTTCGCTGCATACCTGTGTACTGTTATGTGTCATGCATTACAGTCTGATTGAATCAGTTCTATGAATCACGTGCTGTCGTTGCACCTGTTAATAATGTGCACTCTAGACAGTGCCAAATAATAAATAAATAAATTAATGCTATTTCAGGAATAGACCACTAAACCTATTCCTCCCGCAATATGACTGCCTTTTGCATTCAGTGTAAATTGAATTAGCTTGGAATATTGAAGTAACCCATCCATCAACTTAAGTGACTTGAGGTCGGATGTCTGATGCAGCCAGTAGTAGCTTTAAGGAAAACCCCACCCTGATGAACATTAAATATGTTTAGATTGAAATATTTGTGCTGTCTTGAATGATACCGGTGCTGAAATGTTAGTTGATGCTGTACTGTGGTTATTCCTGTGAGAGATTTGCGGTTGTGTCCCATGCTGATGTCACAGGGAGACATTGCTTGCATTGCATAAATTACATTGGCATTTAATAGCAGAAAAAAAATTCAGAAGCATCAGATTTTGCTGTTTCAGCTCTAAAAAACAAAGCTTACAAGCTTCTTATCCCACTCACCATTTTTCAGAGATGATCAATTTTTTTGTTAATTGAGAAGTCTGCCACAGAGATCAGACATTGGACTCAATGCTCCAGAATGCAGTGCAGCTATACAAAGCAGTTATGGCAGACACTCGGCTAGTGAGTGATCTGCATCACTCGCTTTAGATAGAGATGAAGTAATGGCAAAATCCCACAGCAGACCAAGAAGTTACTAAAAAAAGTTAAATTTGTTACAGAATCAATCTTAGACGTCG
Source organism: Pangasius macronema (assembly GCA_037577455.1). Lineage (NCBI taxonomy): Eukaryota > Metazoa > Chordata > Actinopteri > Siluriformes > Pangasiidae > Pangasius > Pangasius macronema. The sequence continues at coordinate 4,740,746 of CM074972.1, forward strand.
TTGAAGATCATGTTTTAATTGTTAAGATTAATTAATGCAAGTCGCTCAGGATGGAGTGCTTAAGGCAGATATGATGAGAGATTAGTTTCAGGGCAAAACAAAAACACAGAACATAATAGCTAGAAATCCACTTTTGTCAACATATATTGAATATATCTTTTGCTATTAAATGTCAAATTGCTCATCTGAAAATGTTTTGGTCACAGATGAAAGTCTGGGTTCCAGAAGTGAAATAATCTCAACGGCATTTACTTTACTCATTCAAAAACAACCTCGAAAACTAATTTCATCAAAATGTTACAATGGGTCACTTCTGTCGGCTAGTCCGTGTCTAGCTGGTGGTACTTGTTGATCTTCATTGACATATTCCAAGTAATCTGTGTGTCTTCTTTGACAAACGACATTAATCTGAAGTTAAACCTGCCTCTTGGGAGGTTTAATTTAAGCATCAATTTATTTCTTAAGTAGTTTTAATCTTCCTTCAGGAAATCAGCTTTGTAAATTCAGGACTAAGCTAAATCTTGGACTATTTCTAACCATGACTGAGAAAGCATTTCTGTTAATCTGGGTTAAAAGGCCATTTTAGTCTAGGACTGCCCGTTTATGTGTAAATTTGAAGTGGATATATAAACAATGCAAGTATATTAAGTAATAAAAATGTCCAAGTACTTACTTCCCCTCATTGAAATGTTTCTTGGAAATTTCAGCATTGTGATGTGTTTATCTGTCCTCACTGGGGTGCCTTCTTGCTCACATCAGTCTCTACTCCTCTTGTTACTCATTCAGAAAGAACGAGAGAGCTTTCTCTCTCAACACGTCCCTGAGGGTGAGCGTCTGTTGATCTTTGCCCTCTGCGCAGACACACCAACTTCTGCGCAGCAGGTAGGCCATGCTCACTCAGCTTTGAGCCGGTGCCTGGAGATGCTGGAGTGCCTGATTGCCCGAGAGGTGGAAGAGCTGGGTGAAGAATTCGAAGGCGAGTACGAAACTGCTAGGAAAACCGTGAAAGATCGAATTGGGCATCTGCTGCACAGCACTGGAGCACTGCTGGAGAACGGAGAGGGCATGTGCGCTCCATTGCCTGAGTTTCAGTGTATCAAGGTGGGTAAAGATAGATGGAGAGAGATTTCCCTTCACACTTCATAAGCATGTTTGATGTACAGTACATAAGTGGACACATGTAGCACAAAAGAAGGAGTTTTGCAGATTTTTCAACAGAAACACACTCAACAGCAAGAACAATGCAGCTAAAGTGTTCTCCATCACTGGGTGCTTTTTGTGATTTGTATGCACACTTTGTTACTTTTTTTATTTCGCCTTATTTCTGACCAATAAATGAAAGTCTTCTACAAGTATGTTTTCAGCCCTCCGTGTCTCATCCAACATCTTTTTTGCTTTTTGGCTCAGTCAGTTATGCGTAGTGTGGAACCCAACCAAACAGCGATCAAACCAAATGTATCGAAGGTGTCCCAATTGCTTAGCTCTCTGCATTTTCTGTTGTCTCGCTCTTCCTATCTCATTTAGCATTTTATAAAAAAGATAAAATAATAAAATAGATGTAAAAATGAGAGAACAAATATTGACTAAAATGCTTTCTTAAATAAAAAGTAAAACAATAAATTAAGTAAATAAGATTAGCTAGCTACAAGTGAACCACTCGAGCAAATCTCTCATGAAAAGCAAAACAGGAAGTGATGTACTCCAAACATTAAATCTCGAAAGGTGTGAAAGCATCCTGCTGTATAATTAGAGGAGAATAAAATAATATGAGTGAAGCTATAAGCAAGATGGACCTAATAATGTTTACACTAGGCCCAAATACTCATTATCTTCTGACGCAAATCTATTGGTCAGTTCTATATGTTAAGTCTGATTTGGGTTAAATATTATTTGATTGATGTATTTTTTTTATTTAATTAGCTTTTCTTTGCTTTTCACACTGCTCAGTGGTTTAGGATCCTTTCATTCAAACCTGTTTGTTTATACCTATATAAAAATAATAATTCAGCATTCTATGTGTATGCTTTCTTTGCTAGATATATTGAAAAGGCATAACGTTTCCATTGTAGATTGCTGCGTGCCTTTTCCCATCTTTGTGAAACTTGAACCAGGAAGTCACATGACAAGCTTAACTAATTATTCACTGCCTGGCCCCAGGATCATATTGCATTTACACATGGAGCTGTCACACCAGAGTTCACTTTAAGCAAACCAAAGACCGGCATGTTCAGGTGCCTTAAAGATCTGTTCCCTCGAGCCTTCAAACAAATACCAAACTGCCAGTGCATATGGGCTTGGGATTTGGAAAAAAGTGCAGTCTTTAAAAAAACTTTGCAGACGAAGTGCCCCTGAAATCAAAATTTGTGTTTCAGAGGTTTTTTTTTTTCTACCCTAGTGTTAAGTGCACAGGTACGGGGTATCTGGGGGGAAAATAGTTTTAAAGATGTTGTTATTTTATTTTATAATTTGGGGAAATGATCAAAAGCTTTTTATGGTGCATGTTTGTGGAATTTTTCATGATTGTTCAATTAAATGCTCTATAGAACCATATATGCCCCACCCCAGAAGTGAGTCTTGCTCTACGGTAGTGACTCATCTGCAGCAAACATGGTTCAGTTTTTGGCTGTGTCTTCCTGCACACTGTTCCCTTTTCCAAGCATTGCTTGGGGGGAAAAACTGGATGGTGTTTATTTGTTTTGAAAAGGTTGGAATTTGTATGAGGTGACTGTTATTTGCCAGGCACTTTTTGGAAATGTTTGACCAATTCAGGGCTTTTCAGTGCTAGAATATGCCACTTCTTCAGACTGAGAGAGATTTTATACACTGGTGTGGTTTCTACATCAGTAAGATTAAATAAAATGCAGTTGTTTATCACATTGCTATTTCCCATATTTAGCTAGCTCGCTAGGCTACTGCTGAGTTTGTTTACATTCAGGGGTGTGGCGTATTTCAAACTCTAAAGGCAGCAGTGTAAATCAAGCATCACTCTGCCTTCCTGGTTCAGAAGGAAAAGCATCAACATATGGAATCACAGCTAAGAACCCATTTCATGGGGACTTTCTCAGGCAATCTAAAGGGGGCCAAACATTGTACAACTGATCGCACTGATTTGGCATACAAAACCCATCTCGATTAGACTAATCATTCCGTTTGAATCAAGACCTTGAGCTGGAAGAGGCTTGTGGGAAGGAAGTGTATTTTTGGATATTTCAGATTCGTTTTATGTTATTATTCCTCTGCACTGTGAATCAGTGTACAGCTGTGGCTTTACTGAGACTTTTAACTCGGATTGGAGTTTTGCCAGGTTGTGTCAGTAAATCCCTCTTTACGGTAAAGAGGCCCCTCCTACACACACACACAGACGCGCACACACACATATACTGGATACAACAGCTGCCAACAGATCACATGGTGAGTAGATGCAGTTACTAGCTGACATAATAAACAGCATTTAGTGGACGTTCTTGCTAGTATTTTATTCTTACATAGATACATACTGTTGATACTTCATCCCAAATGAGAAAGTCATGAAACTGCCTGTTCAGGGTGTCATCGTGGCACAGCGGGAAGCGTTGTTGCTTCATAGCTCCAGGGTCCCCAATTTGATCCTGAGCTCTTGTTACCGCCTGTATGGAGTTTAAAATATTCTCCCCGTGTCTGTATGGGTTTCTTCCCGGTGGTACCTGACTATAAATCGCCCCTAGGTGCGAATGAATGTGTGAACATGTTTGCTTATTTCATTACTCCATGTTGCATTTGCGAACAGCCACTTCACTGAAAATTGCACTGAAAATCTTGTGTTTTGTGTTATTTACTTTATTCTAGACTTTACATTCTGGTAAGAACACAGGATCATTTCTAGCATTTGGGACAGAGCCACAGATGTACACTGGAAAATGTGTTTCTTGAACTTTTAATAAAAATGGTGAGAAATAAGTTTGAAAATCAAGTAAGTTATTTTATGTTATTTTATTACTAGTAATATCAGTATCATGTTGACCTTCATTAAGGTCGAAGTAGCTTTTCAAATTTATATTTTCTACATTAAGACATATTAATAAAATATATTACTAAGCTTCCTAGTTGCAAATAAAAAACATATTTAAAAGATAAATCAGATAGAACCTGTATAATTCTAAGGTCTCTAAAAGTCTTACTTACTACATGTGTATATCCTGTATAAGGAATGTGTGTATCTCTGCAGTTTATCTGCCTTTTCTCATACACACACTATTCCTTTATTAATTACAGTTGTAGACACACACTCTTAGACAGACACCTGTCTTATTCTCAGTCTCACACAAACACACACACACACACACACACACACACACACACACACACCAGTCTTTCCCCCTGAGACTGTCTGTAAGAAAGAGAGACCACAGACATCTCCCTCACTCTGCCTCTCTCAATCCTGTGTGTGTTTCTATTTGGATTTGAGTTAGCTCATGTGTGCATGTGCAGTAGAATAGTGCAGCGGTAAATGTCACGCCTTACTACTCCAGCGGTTTACTCCTACTCTGGGGTGAGTGATTTTATCCACGATCAAATCATGTTGGATGTACAAAAACATGTAATGCAGTTCATTCATGTGGAACTGATGTACTCAGCTGAATTATGCAAATTCAAGAGCTTTTCTCCCAGACCACCTAGCGTGCGTTTTTGCTCACTGACTGACTGACTGACTGACTGACTGACTGAGTCAGGAGTCTAGCTAGCTGAAATTTCAACTTGCTAACCTTAGCTAGCAGGCATTGAGCAATACCAGGGATATTCTGTGATGTATATGCATCTGCTGACATTTGTGTGACAAATGCAGCTGATGTTGTTTTGTTTTGGTTACTGAGGTAAACTACACTATTAATTATGTCATTATAAGGTTCTAAGGATACATGGATAATAAGGCCTGTGTGTGTGTGTGTGTGTGTGTGTGTGTGTGTGTGTGTGTGTGTGTGTGTTTCTTGCAGGGTTTGGATGAGGTCGATGGTTCAAGCAGCTTTGCCACTAAACTCTGGACCTACAGGGTTCTGCTCGAGCTGATCCACTGGAGTGACTCGGCCGCTCACGCCCTTCACCTCTTCCACTCAGAGCAAGAGAACGACGAAGAACTCTAGATGATTACATCCTCTGTGCATGGGGTACGTCCTGATTTTGCTGAGAAACAGTCAACGGGGGAAGGCTTAAGTTTTTCATTTCTTCATTTTATTTTCTTCTCCTTTCTTTGGCTTGTCACTCTGACTTGCTTAATAAATTCTGGTTTTAATTACACAATATAAGGGTATAGATAAAATATCAGCTAAGCTAGCTATCTGCTTATTGGGCTAATGTGAGCCAGCTAACTAGTCAATTTAATTAATGCTACCTCTCTTGCACCAGGCATCTGATGTAAAGTAGACAGCTAGCTAATGTTCGTTAAACTATTTTGATTAATTAAAACCAGTAGTCAAGTGCACAAGTAAGGTTAATTTAATTAAATTAAAGCCCTGCCCTTGTTGATCAAAGAATGACGGTCACAAAATCAGGACACACCTGTGCATTATGATCACTTACTGTATTAAAAAAAGACCCAAAATTACACCCAAATGGTGCAACAGAAAATTGTTCATCCAGAGATCATCAGTTTAAATCCCAACGGCAACAGCCATCCATGGCCAGACGTGCTCACTGGGTGGGAGGGGTTTTATAATCTCTCTCCTCTATCAGTCACAGTGACACTAGCCAATCATGGGCATCTGTGAGCTCATGCATGTGGAAGGGGTGGATAGCACTTTCCTCTGGGTGTGTCACACCGCCCCATGACTCAGCATGAGCAGCAGTTTGAAATGATGCTGTATGCTGGCTTCATGTGTTTCAGAGGACCCATGCGATAGCCATCTTCCTCCCTGGTTGGTAGCTGTCATTTTGTCCTATAAATGGAAGGATAACTACGATCAGGCTAAGTGGGTTATAAAACATACAGTGTCATGCTGTTAGAGGAACATAATCTAGGGATTTTATTTTATTTTTTTTCTTCAAAAAACTGATTATTTTCCAGCATTGAATATAACAGCATGCCATCAAGTGTTTTATACCTCAGCAATTTACCAACAATTAATATTTTGTATTTATTAAGGAATGACCCATTATACTTTTTATCTATTTATACTTACATTTCATGTTGCAGACCAGTCCAGAGAGAGAAAAAAGACAGCTATAAATTACATCATACTTTAAAAAAAAAATGTAATGCAGCTTGCCCTGTTATAGAGAAAATGCAAAGGCCTCTGTGTCAAGTCCTTCATGTGTCAGAAAACTTAAAAGTTACAGATTGACCTCTGACACTGGAGACTGCTTCATATTTTTTTTCAAATCACTTTATGTCAAGCGTCCACCATACAAGTCCCCTTGTAAGCTGTTACTCTAGAGAAGATAAGGTTAGAACAAGGGCATTAATATAATCCTGAAAATTTATCAACGCCTTGAGAATCTTGAGAATTGAGAATTTAACAGCATTCTGGTAAGCAGCGTTAACCAATTGATGCACCTAATGTGCTAGTTCTGGCAGGTTTTTGTGTATCAAATAATTAACTTACAGTTTTTCCATGGTCAACAGATAATCTATTTTAACCAAACGTGAGTCAGACAGAACATAGCAATTCCAAAGTCAAGTTGAAAATGACTAACACCTCTCGTGTGCAACAGAAAGCATCAGTAAAATAATCAGAAATGCTACACTGGGCTGTATTGGCTAGGTCTCAACTGTGAAATGTAGCATCATCATAGATCTGGCTGGTGAGTGGGAGTCAGGAAAGTGCTCACAGAGCCATGTCAGTAGGTTCACACAGACGCTTGAGTTAGACCCATGATACAACTTCACTTTCACAAGGTAATTTTGCCAACAGCTTCAGTTGAGGTTATGATTAGGTGCTGTAGGACCTGGCAAATTTCAAATGAGCTGAAATACAGTGTTGAGTATCATCAGTTTTGTTCATGATACCAATATGCAGCCAAAACAGACATCAACTTCCACCTGTCCCTCCATCTTAGCCTATCCTTTATATAGTATATTAAATTTTTATTTTTTTATTATTTTTTTTTGAAGAATGGTTTATTAGATTTAAGCTATAGCTTACCCCACCAAATTAAGATAAAATTTGAAATGTAAAAATTGCATTAAGGTAAACATGCTGACTTCAAACAGTTTGATCAAAACTCTATAACCTAAAACACAGCTTAGGTATCTATTAGTTGGATAGTTAAAAATGGCTTAGCTAACAAGGTTATAAGACAATACTCATAAGCATCAATTGGGGAAAATGCTTTGATTCCCAGCTAAAACAGTCATCTCTCTATCTTAGCTAACTAACCTCTTTGTGGTTGCCAGTTGCTATCACATGTGTGCCAAGTGACTAAAAATAATTCATTTTTATATAATAATAATAATAATAATAATAATAATAATAATGGTCCTTAAGTTTAGTTACTGGTAGTTATTGCTTCAAATGTTGACTATCCTGGTCAGTCAGCTGTCAGTTGACCAGTGTTCGCATTCCTTTGAGCTTTAGACCTTTATGTACTTTAGTAAAACATGGACCATGCAATTCCAAATGTTTAAGCTTCACAGCTAATGAGTGGAAAATCACAGTGATCTAAAACATGTCCTTGTCAACTTATTGCTTCTCTTAACTACTTCCTTGTCGCCATCTTAAATGTTTTTCCTCTCAGGTAATTTTTTTTTAATTAACCCCAAATAGGCCTGAGAGATTAAATCAATATCAGTGTACCCTTCCAGAGTAGAAATTATTCATAAAATATTTCATAAGAAATGAGCATACTTCACTTTATTTTTGTAGCTACTTAGCAAACCTTCAAGTTAGCATGCTACTTGGTTTGTATACTGGCTGTTTAGCAGATTAGCTGACTAGGTTGTAAGTTAGTTATGAAGCTTTGGTACCCAAATTTAGGGAACTTGATTGTACAAAACTGAAGAAAATCATTTTACCCACATTGTTTTTGCTGCTAAGATTGTATGCGTTCCTGTTGAAAAATGCTAGTAACCATACACTCCGTTCGTAAATACTCCTAGTGCAAGTGCTGAAGGCAAGTCAACATGGGCGTGATAAAAACAGGTACTGAATGCAGAGGCCTAGCATGTGAACACTATACTAACACTCCACATTGCTCCAACTGCTTCTGTGTGGCATTTGTACCCGTGACTGTGAAATGTACAAAGTTTTTGAATTGTGACGCTACATTAGCATTTTTGCAACAACATTAACAAACATTCTAGCCTGAATAATATTATAGTTTCCTTTCTTTCTTTCATTATTTGATCAACATTTTTCTTTATGTATTTATTTACTTTATTTTTTTACTAAACCTGTTAAGAATTTGTGCCAGAAACCGTACTAATAACTACATGAAAACATGCTGTGAAAAAAGTTACTAATTGTTGCTCAGTTTTTGCAATGTAACAGTATACCTGTTAAAAAAACTGCTTTGCACACCTCAGACGTGTACCCAAAGGTGTTTTCCAGATACACTAACTGCTTCACTGAAAAAAATGTGAGAATTTAGAGACTATTAAATTTGTTTTGTATTTTTATTTATTAGAGGATGATATGGAATAAATTTAAAAAGTGAACTAACTTGGAATTGTTTGGTGTGATTTATCCAAAAGATGTGTGCTAGAATGTAATATGGAAACATTAGATACTATGTCATGCCTCCTGGCCACCTGAATACCTTCGTGTGTCTGGTTATCCGATGCTTAGAGAAACAGTTACAGACATGAGTAGTAATGTATGTTTGGCTCACTGTCTTTATGTAAAGATCCACCCATCATGTATTGACACTTGACAGAAACACTTATTGCCTTTAGGGCAATAATATGCTGGTACTTAGCAGTATACATGATGCCATCTTGCCACATGAGCCTCTGGTCCACCAGCAATAAAACCATAATTTACATCATATGAAGGCTTTTCCTTGTGTGCAGTCCTCATTTTCTGCCGAATATGCTGATGATGCTCATGGCCAAAAAGTTCTCATTTGACCACATCTCAGTTCCACATGTAGTTCTAGTGACAACTGGTGAAGTTCAACTGCTGAGCTGCTGAATTTTGTGAGCTGCTCTCAGAAAAAGCTTCGTAATACAGAATATTGTTGGGGGTTTTTGCTGGGTGAATACTGTTAGAGTCTATTGTATTTGCTCACGCTAGATTCCGTCAGTCCTGTCCTCCAACTCTGAGAGCTGTCGTGAAATAAAAGAAACAAGTCAGTGCATGTTGACTCTCTTCACTCATTCAAGACCTAATCATTCAGGAATGAAATCTGTAGTGTTTACTTGGGAGCAGATTTTTCTGGAACTCACTCATACAGATGGAGTTGCTTGGTATGTAAACTCTAATTTAAACATATCATATTAAATATTATAGTTTTGTAATATTTATTTTGTGTGCATTGTCATTTATGAAAAGCCATTTACCTTTAGGAATGGAAACTGCATTATATCAGAGTGCAGTGGTTCTATAGTGATATTGTCTGGATAGTACTTCTAATGGCCATCTAAGGAACTTAAAATGAGCTGATAATGTGATGGAACAGCTGGGTCTTTCAAGAATCAATAGTTCGCCATAGGTTCTTTGGATGGTTTACCACTGGATGTTAGGATCACAAGTCTAGTTCAATTGAATTTTATTTATATAGCGCTTTTAACAATGGATATTTTCACAAAGCAGCTTTACAGAAATCTGGATATAAATTTTAAATCCTAATGAGCAAGCCATGGGCATTGGTGACCAGCAAAAACTCCCTGAGACGAAATGAGGAAGAAGAGGAACCGGACTCAAAAGGGAACCCATCCTCATCTGGATGAAACCAGATAGTGTAATTGTAATTAATTTCTCTTCTATAAATGTATACTACTATTTGTTGAAAAGTGCTAATTGTTTTAACAGGAATTGAGTATGAGCATCATTATAGTTTTAACATTAAATCTATTGTATTAAACTGATGTTATTAACTGTGCAGTTATGGAGGCTGGAGTGCAAACTGTTCTTAGCAATTGAAATAGTCCTAAATTTATCCAAGGAAGAACATCCACAGCCATCTTACATAAGGACAAACAGAAGAACTCTTGAGGCTCATAGATGAAAGCTTTCTTTCTAAGAGTGTATGGTGTTGTCTTTTCTAAAGTGAAGCCTACACAGGGAGCTTTAAGAGCATAATGCTAACAGCAGGTATTTCTATGGGGTAAAGTGATGAAATTAATTTACTTCACAGAGCCCTTAGAAATGTTAATAATTTAAAGATAAACTGATGGACATGTTAGTCACAAATTCTGTTTTTTTTTTTGGTTTTTTTTTCCCCCTCTGAAAAGAAAAATAAGGTCCTTTCGGTGGCCATAGGTTCTAGCTTTCTGTAGGGCTTCTACTTGGGATATTTTTGTGCAAGGAAACCCTGCGTTGTAAGGTTATACATGTAAACTCTACACTCTAAGATCTCGTAGCTTTGAGGGACAAACTGAAGAGCTCTTCAAGACGCTAGATGTCAAACTAGTCCTAATTGCAGACTGCGCATGCGCGGCAAAGCCTTTACCGGAGCGGCTAGGTAGTACTGTACCAGCACTAATGGCGGAGTACGCATGCGCAGTGGAGTCTTTACCGGAGCCCTAATGGCGGAGAACGTACGGTCGCCTTTCGACTATCGGGAGCCACCGACTCTCGACAGCGATGGAGACGGTGGCAAACCTCCGCCACCCCGGGGGTTAGTGAAAAATCCGTTTTCCGTGTCGGAAACGGGGCATTAAGTTAATGTTACAGAATCGTGGCGTTGTATCTTTAACCAGCCAAAGGGTTTCAATACAATTAGCTAGCTTGCTATGCTAACTTGTTTGTTTCTCTTGTCCATATAACAGTAGCAGTGCGTAATAAATGGGAGTACAGATTTCTTTAAAAACCCCATTCACCATTTTTAGACTGCACATCCTGATTTTGTCAGTCGAAATGTTTTAAGAGACACTGCACTGCATGTTATTGATAAGCAAGAAAAAACAGACAAACCAAAAAAAAACAACACACATTCAATGGGCTATTTTAGCTGTATCGTTACCTGTAGCTATGCTAGCTGGAGATGTGCAAGATAGTGTTTATATCTCGATCAAATAATTTCACAGTGTTTCTTACAGCATAGTGTGCTTCTGCAAAAACACAGCCATCTTAATCTCATGGTCTATAGCATTTTTTTAAATATATATATATATATGTATATAATCTCTCTCACACACACACACACACACATACATACAGTCATGTGAAAAAATTAGGACACCCCATGAAAGCCTGTTTGTTTGTTTGTTTTTTACATAGTTAAACATATGTACATTTGATCTTCATTTTAACAATATTGAGAGATTCAAGTAATATAACTAAACGATTAAAACCAAAGAAAAGTCTTTTTAAAATGATTTGTAAAATGTAAAAAAAAAAAAATCCAATTTCTTTTGAGGAAAAAGTAAGGACACCCCACATTTATTTGTACTTAAAATGGCTAAAATTACCTACAGGTGTATCACATCAGGTGCAAATTATT
>CM074972.1:4752419-4767508 GCA_037577455.1 Pangasius macronema
TGTATGTGTGTGTGTTTATATGAATGTGTTACTGCATGAAAACTCAGTAACCAAGATATATTGTAACCAAGATTGTTGTGTGAGACTGCAGAGCTGTGTTCAGGACATGCTTTATGTCCTGTGTAAGATCTCTCTGCAAGATCTATGTCATGTCAGTCACACACGTGCTTACAGCTTACAGCACAAAATGCAGAAAACATGACAGGCCTTGATATGCTGCTTAGATCCATATCACTGTAAGCGGTAATTGTGGTGGATAGTGAAAGTGTTGACCATGGTTGTCATCTCACAGGCGAGTGTGTGGCCGAAAGAGAAAGGGCACTCCTGTGAAGGTGTGTGATCGTGCATATGTGACAGAAGATGAAGAGGAAAGTTTGTCTGAACACAGTTACAGCCCAGGTATAAAAACACACACACACACATATATCCAAACCTGAAGATATTCTTTTGAATAACTGATTTGGGTCTTTAAAAGTGGTGGATAGATTAGTAGTCCGGTGGACAAGTGGGTTCAATAACCAGAGAAAGAAAATAAACCCAGTTTCTTATTGTTTTCATTTGGTGTGTATGTTTAAGCGTAATGCACTTCACGCACCTTGTGCATGCTTCTGAATCTGACCACCTGCTGCATTACACACATCGTCTGAGGTGCAGTCTGATTGGTTGAAATTTTTATTTTTCCTCCTTTTCAGTGTGATATTTATTTGTTGTAGACTTTAAATATGTAAGGAGTTAAATATCTGTGGATGTGCTGTTACAGGGAAAAAATGATGAGGGGTTACTGTTATCACAATGATGTTGATTATTTTAAAAACAAAACTGCACATCTAGAAGTCTTTTATTCCTCTTATACCACTTGGCAGTGATTTACAGTTTGTAATTTATGAATGAACTACATGTTGTCCCTTTTATCCATTTATAGTTACATTTCTAATGCACGGGAATGCAGCCTTAAAAGGAATGAGTTGACTTATGTTATAGCAGCTATTAACAGTCATTTCCTCAGCCTCATTTTTCTCTGTTGAACTTAATAAGACAAAAAAAAAAAAAACAGTCCTGAGCTGAGCTGACTTCCTGACTCTGACCATCACACCCATATGTGGATCTTCCCCAGACTACTGCCACAAAGTTTGAAGCTTACCATTGTCTAGAAAATATTTGGATGCCGTAGCATTACAGTTTACTTTCAGCACGAAAATGCTTTTGTGCACAAAGCGATAGTAAAGACATGGTTTCCCATGGTTGGTGCGTAAGAACTCGAGTGTCCTGCACAGAGCCCCGACCTCAACCCCACTGAGCACCTTTGGGATGAATTGGAACTCTGACTTGAAGGCAGATCTCCTCACTTGATATCAGAGCCTTCCCTCGCTAATGCACTTGTGCCTGAAGGGCAAATCCTCACAGCTATATTACAAAACCTAGTGGAACACCTTCCCAGAAGAGTGGAGGTTATTATAACAGCAAAGTCTTTATTAATACCCAAGTACATATTAATACCAGTGTTTTAGAATGGGATGTTTAAAGAAAGATTGGGGTGTGATGGTCAGTCACACAAACGTTTGTCCATAGTGTGTAAACCTGTAATATGAATTACAGCTGGCAGTACTGTCAGAGCTACTGTTACAGAAAATAACACCACCTGACCAGATTTGAGAATTTTTCAAAACCAGCGCTGTGCTATGAAGAGTGCATAATGAAGGCAAACACACTGCTCCTTTGGTTTACAGGTGAAGGGCAGTACCCAGACGAAGCAGAGGATCGGCTTCCCCCTCCTAACAGTCCGTACTATCTCGCTGATCCGTCTCAGCTTTGGTAAACGTTTATACTTACAGCTCAGATCAAATGCATCAGCAGCTGACTTTGAGCTCAAGACTTTAATTGAGATGCTGTTTCTGGGTGTATATGATTACTTTCACAGTGTATCGGAGCTAGGCGAAGAAGGCGCCAGTGGCGTCCGTGGCCCTGTGCTCTTTCCTCCTCTACCGCCTAACTGCAGGATCAGAGAGGTGCATTGTGGGAGCCAGGTACGACTCGTTGTCATAGCAATCAGAGACATCGCCAAGGGCGAGGAAATCACGGTGGACTACAACTTGGCTGAGTGGGGAGAAAACGCACTGGTAATCAAACTCAGTTATTCATTTTTCAAGACAGTTTTTTTTTATTGGGGTTTGTAATTATATATCTAATTGTTGTGTGTTACAACTTTTCCAGGCTTTCCATCGTTCTGTATCACCACGTGGATTTGAATGCGCCTTCAATCCAGACAGCAATATTAAGAAGGTGATGAGGCGTACATAAAACTTGTAACCTGCTTTCGCTATATAGATACATTATTATGAAGCCATTTTCCATGTATAGTAAATTATTAGTGTTAGGTTTTGGCCTTTCGGTGCCCGCAAATAGACAATATGTACATAATTATTTTATGCAACTCAAATTCATACCCATTTATGCTTTTTAAGTAAATCTTGGGATGATATGAAGTTTTGCTCTTCCTCCTCATAAAGTTGTTCCTGTTTTATTAATTCTTTATGTATTATTAATAATAAGTATAAAGTATAATATAGATTTTAATATAACTAACATTCTTGCCTGCTTGTCTTTGTAGGAAGAGGAGGCAGCTCCGTCTCTCCCTCTATCTCTCACAGTTTCAGACTACCTCACTCCTTCGTGGTCTCTCTCTCCTTCATCCTCTCCACTATCTCGCTCGGAGGCCAGTGACTCAGATCGAGAGGAAGATGAAGAAGAAGAGGAAGATGAAGAAGAAGATGATGAAGAGGAAGAGGACCTCGAAGAACTGAGGGGCCGCATGATGCGGAGGCGCAAGAAGCGGAAAACGACGAATAATGCGGCCAAAAAAAAGTCTCAACCCAGCCCTCTTTCCTTCCCTCCATCTTCCTCACCTTTCCAGTCACCTTTAGCCCCGCCCACCACAAACATAAACAATAACATAAACATAAATATTAGCCGCAGTGCGAGCAGGAAGCAGCATTGTCCTCACTGCGGCCGCCATTTCCGCTCTCTCGCTCGGCATCTTGAAAAGCACCATGATCAGCAGCCGGAAATCCGGAATGCCATGGAACTGTCACATGGCCCACGACCCTCACACACACCGTCCTCAACACACTCGCGCGGCTCACACTCGTTCACCTCACCACAGCCTTCCGCTTCCTCCTCCTCCTCCTCAGCCACCCCCAACCTCTTCTCTCGCGACTCGTCCGGCTCTGGTTCAGCAGCCATGTCATTCTCTCTCTCCCTCTCTCCTCCTTCACGCCGCCCTTCCTCCAAAAAGAACCCTGCCTCTCTCCCCACCCCACCCAAAAAAACCGCAGCGCCTACGGCAGTAGCTGTGAAAAAGTCCCCCAGTCCTCCAGCCAAAAGGGGGCGACGGCCGAAGAAGGAGAAAGAAGAGAAGCAAAAGAAACAGGAGGAGATGGAACGAGCGAAAGAGGAAGCGCCACCAACTCCAGGCCGAAACGAAGAGGAGGAAAAGGAGGAGGTAGAAGATGAGCTGGATCTGACAGAAATGAGGGACGATGACAGCGGAGAAGAGAAGAATGGTGCAAGGTATTCAGTAGTGTTAAGACTTTGATTGGTTTGTAAAGAGACAAGACTCACTTTACCTCAGTTTAATTTAAAGTTTAAACTTGGTCTAACGAAAATAGAGAGGGTTCCAAGCGCCTAGTACGTGGGCCCCTAAGGTCTACCAATTGCTAGTTCTGTAGGCTAAAGAAAATTGTCTTTGTCTGTGGTCTTAACATAATTTTTCAGTGAATTATCAGATTTGAAGAACAGGAATGGAAAGTTTGTGACTTGATACTGATTAATGAACGGGATTATTTCCTCTGTTTTCCTCTGAGCTTTATATCTCTGCATCTACTATCAATCTTCTTATGCCTTAATATATGAACTTTCTCTCCCTCAGCTCTCACCGCTCCCATGTGTCTCCCCTCCTGTCTTCTCTTTCCACCCTGGTTTTGTATCTTCGACGTCAGCAGCACTCGTCCTTCCTCTCCCTCTCACGTTCGAGCAGCTCGGCAGAGGCCTGGCGCCTACTGTGTCACTCCAGCCTGGCGCTGCTCATCCTCTATAACCGCCATCGTGAGTGTGAGATGGCAAAGCTGAGCATAAACGACTATCGCAGCCGCATCACTCCTTCCTCTAGCTCCAGCACCCCTCTTGAAGCGTCTTTGTCCCCTTTCGAGCGACAAGTTTTGTGCCACAGGCCCCGTGTGGGCGTTTTAGGAAAGCGTGGTCGGGTTCAACCTCTAATCCTTCCTCCTCATTCTGAATCCTGCCTCGATTTGCTTCTGAAAACTTCCACCGACGTGAACGTCGATCCCGAAAGCCCTTATGTGTTTTCTCGGCCGTATCATTCTCCCGCCACCCCCCTGCGTGGCACGGACCTCCTGCGTGGATTAGCGCGTTCCAGTGGGGCTAAAAACCCTGCAGCACTGACATCACCGCGCACCCGAAGGCAAGTCGCCATCCTCACCCAGCTACTGCTGATGGACGAGGGAGAGAAGGAGAGGCTTGAGCACTTCCTGCACAGCGAGTATCACGTCACCCAGAGCTGCTCCCGCATTGGCCAGGACCCAGCTCTGATGGGCCGAGTGGGCCGTGTCGTGCTGTACGGGGAGAGAGATGGGGTGTTGTTCAGAGGGATGAGCCTCAAACACATCTGCCTCGAGCTGGACGGTGAGAGTCAAAAAAAAAAAAAATGGAACAGAAAATGCATCCAATGACAAAAAAATCACTTGGTGGGGTTCTGCTATTTGAAATCTACAGATTTTTTTTAATGTTTTTTTTTTTTCCTTTCTCTCTTCAGTAATGTCTGGGAATTCAGCGGATTCTTTCTCAGAGGAGTCTGACGGAGAGGGAGAGAAGAGTAATGAGAGACTGGAGGTGGGAAAGACAGCTGGAGTGAACGGCCGAGGACCACCTAAAAACAGCGCCAGTCCCGTCCCCTCGCCAACTACACCCTCACCCTCAGGTCCTCACAAGAGGCGGAGCTCACAAATAAAATCAGGTAAGAGTGGCTTGCAATTATGTGTTCCAGAGCATCTACAAGTGAAGTCAGTGTACTTACCACCATTATTCACCATAATAATGTTACTCAGAATTGTTACCTGCTCTTTCTCATTCATTTAGAAGCTTACTAGTGTTTGTGTTCACACTAGCAAGTGACAAGTGTTTCATGCCTCTTCTAGTTTGTCTCTTGTGTTTGTGTAGCGACTAAACAGTGTGAAAATTGGTTGTCTGATTTACATATTGCGTGCTAGGATTCTCTGGAACATTGCACTAGCTACGTACATCACACCACACGCAACCTAGGATTTATCTGAGGCATGCTTCATTTCAGTTGTTTGGATTTGTCATACCTAATATGCACAGAATTGAGAAAATCTCAGTTCGGTTGTCACTGTCGCTTGCTGCTGAAATTTCAGTTCCGCGTCACGCACGTGCATAGAACATCCGCTTGCTAATATAAGCTAAGCTGGTAAAGTATTGAGCAATTGTGAATGACAAAATGTTACACTAAGCTTGAAGTGAAAACTGATTGTAATCTGAAAGTTGAATTTCAGATTTCTACAATATGTTTAAAGATTTTAAAATGAACGTCCTGTGGCATTTGGACAGAATATGTAACCCACATTTCAGGCAAGCGCGGTGTGCTGAAGAGGCCGTGGTCGGAAGCGGAGCGGGTCGCAGTAGAAACGCACCTGAAGCGAAATATCGTGGAGCTGCGCGTCCCGGCGAAGGCGGACTGCGAGCGATGTTTGCAGCACTGCCCTCTACTGGTGAGCAACCAGCGTGACTGGAGAGCCATTAAATTCTACTGCCACAACCGGATTCAACTACTGAAGAAACAGGGACGCGGCGGAGCAGCTGTCTGTTAGCTCAACACACACACACACACACACACACACACACACACACACACACACAAACATACATACTGAGGGAGAGACTTTTACTTGCACATTCAGTCCTGGAATGATGGGTTGAATAAGTGAACACACATTTTTGGATTGCAGTTCATCAGTGTTTCCGTTGAACACACACACTTATGTGAGTGGTTGTATATAAGTGTGTCCATTGACTGCACACACAGCTAGAGGCTCACACACTCATAGAATGTTGGACTAAGTGACTGTGCGCACGCGCGCACACACACACACACACACACACACACACATTTGTGTCCTTATACATTTCAGCATTTCACCCCAAACACACATACACGAAGTGTTATAATCAATATAAACCTATGAACTGACCTCTTTTCCTCGTCACTGACGTGCATTGAGACTGAGGCATGTGTGTGAAAGCACTGCTTCATGCCCGAAATCTCTCACACACCTGACAAAGCAGCTCGAAATACATCACACATGGACTGCAGAAAAGGATGTAATTATTCCTCTATGAACTCTTTTGTCCCTTTTCATTTATACAACAGTGCTAATCCTGTTTGTCCAGTGGAGTCTCGCTGTTGGACCGATTGTGATAGACTTCTATATAAAGATCTGAAATTTCTGTACGTTTCATTGGCAAGCAGTTATTTTGGGACCATATTATCTTCATGTTTCGGAGGAACTTTCATAATAAGTCTGCTATACTAACATGTTTATATGCGATTATGAAGGTGGTTCTCGGTTCCAGTCCCACTGAGGTGACACACCAATACCGATATCCACTACCAAGTAATGACAACATTGAAAAATGCTGTTACAAGTTGTTACAAGTTAGTGTTAGCCATCTATAATGTTTAGTAATGGCTTCTCAGTAAGACACCAGCTCATTTAATACTTATAGATTAGCTGGCTAGGTAGTTAGCTACTAGCTAGATTTTTTTAGCTACTACAAGGATGACCCTGCAGTGTATCTATGAAATAAAGTAATATGTAGAATAAAATGAGTGATGGTAGCTAACAACCTAGCAAGCTTTTATTTTATTATAGGTACAAAGTAAAATAATATGTAGGATAAAATAAGATATTAGCTAGCTAGCAAGCTGTTTATTTTAGCTACTTGAAGGATGAACTCTGTACCACTAGCCAGCTACTATTATTTTACGTCACAAAGAGAAAAATCCACAAACTTAGCTATCTTTCTGATAGCTAACCCATGATTAATGCTAGCCAGCTAGCTATATGTAAGAACCTTTTATGTATTACTTAATTTAGTAGAATTATCTTAACAAGCTAATTATTTTAACTACTCCAAGAACAACCCCTCAGTGTAATGCTGGCTGTAGCAATGCATTACTGTATTTCACAGAGTGATAAATACCTTGCTAGCTTGTTAGTTAGCTAGTATTTTAGCTACTCCAACGACGACCCCTCAGTGTACTTCCATTTATTTTATTTCATATATTACTTAATTTTATAAACTGACAGCAGCAAACCACAACTTTAGCTAACTTTCTTTTTTTACTATGCCTTTGACATCTATTCCGTAAAGTGTAACACTAGACAGCTAGCCATATATTAAATAACTTCTTACATATATCTTTATTTTCTAGAGTGATGTTAGCTGGCTAAAAACGTATTTCAAGAAAAAGGCTTCAATGTAAAGCTATCAAGCCAATGTTTTATTCATTTATATGATAAATAGCTTGCTTGCTTGTTATTTAGCTGCTGTTTTAGCTATTCCAAGGACGACAGCACAGTGTACAGCTATCAAAAACGTAGCTAGCTTTTTATTTTTAGCTACGCCAACTGACATCTACCCCTTGGTGTAAAACTAGCTGGCTAGTATGTTTAATAATTATTGTGTATTTATTTGAGTGATTGTAGCTAATTAACAACCTAGCAGGCTATTTATTTTAGCTACCCCAAAAGCAGCCCCTCAGTCTAATGCTAGCAAGCCAATGTACTATTTATTTTACGTATTATTTTTTCACAAAGTGATAAATATCTTGCTAGCCACTGTTTTAGCTATTCCAGGGATGACCCGTCAGTTCACTGATAACTAGCTACTATATTTTATTTTACATATTACTTTATTTCATTAACCATAAAGTTAGCTATCAGGCTGGCTCTATTTAATAACTTCTTGTGTATTATTATCTATAGTGATGATCGCTAACTAACAATCCAGCTAGCGATTTATTTTTAGGAACTGCAATGACAACTCCATCGTTTACCTAATGAAGGGAGGGGAAAAATTATTATAATCAATCCATTAGTAAGATTTCTAATAATATTTTCTATTTAAATGGAACAGATTTAAACACACCATCAGGGACTGGAACTGATCATCACTAAATTAAACTGAGTGGATACATAAACCTCAACTGAAACAGATTTTCCCCCCTCAAAGTCATTGTAGATGCAAACATGTATAAACATGGACAGAACATTTTATTAATTAAGCTAGCCAAGGATTTCCTGTTCTGTCCTTTTTTATTATTATTATTATGATGTGGTTTTTTTTTTTGTTTTTTTTTTTTTACATTTTCAAACCTTGATTAAGCCTGGTCTTAATCTTGTTTCTGCTGTTTGTGCTGATTCTCCATTGACCAAGAAGAGGATTAATCCTTGTAGAACTGTTTTCTTTTTTTTTTTTTTTCATCCAATAATTATCTTACAGCAATCTGAATTTTTACTGTTTGTTTTTATGGTTATATTTCAGCAGTATTTTATATAAGCTAAAATACCAGTGTTTCTCCTTTTACACTGTTTTTCCTCTGTCTGTTTTCTTTTTTTTTCTCCTCTCCCCAAAAACACACATACTTGAACCTTATTTTATCCATTAGGTTTTATATATATTTTTTATGTTGTTTTTTTTTATCTTCCATCCCCAGACCATTGACTGTATGTTGATTTTAGTATAAACAATGAACTTGTATTAGCGTGCTAGTTAGCCTTGTGAAGGTGTACATTCTGTAAATATCGACTTATATAAAAGTGCTACATTTGGTTGTGTTTTCTTAAATGCCATTGTAAAGATTTTAGAGGAAACGCTGTTTAGAGGCACAGATTAATGTATGTCACTGCAAGAAATAACACACCTTTATTTGCATTTTATAGCTTGCACTGTGTGTTTACTTTCAGCTTGTTGTACATTAGATGGGTGGGATGGAAAATTTAACTACATTTGAACTTGCAGTGAAGTTTGTTCAAAGAATACAACTCTGTTTTACATTATAAGTTTTCAGCAACAAAAAAAAAATCTAATTTACACATTTAGTCCTTGTCCTAAATGTAGTCAGTCACTCAAGATGTATTTGGTGTCTATTGGTAATGCATTTATCACATTAAGTAAGGAGTAAACAACAACAGGGCATACTCTTAGAGGAAATTCATCAACATGCTTCATACATACATATAAATAATGTATTTCTCTTATACCACAGCTATTTGCTAGTGATTACAATTTTTTATTAGCCAAACATTCAAAAGCACTGTGGTATGACATGCAAATATTTGGCATGTTTAAGCAAAGAATGTGTGTGTCTTCGTGGGCAAAAGTGACATGAAATTATATTTTTATTTAAGATGAATTCATGCAAACAAATCACAAACAACTTCAGAAAAAAATGGTTAATGTAATTTCCAAATAATCAGTTACACAATTTAAGTGCTGAGCAAAAGAAATGACACTCATAAATGCAAGCAGGTGTGTGTGTGTGTGTGTGTGTGTGTGTGTGTGTGTGTCTAAAAGTTGGATCAGCAATCCATCATATAAGTGCAGAACAGATGCAAATAACTGCACTATTTTTTGCCACACATATTACAACAGATAACTGTACTCCAACTGGACAATTAAGAAGCCAGATTATGGAAAATGGAAATTAAGCCAAACAGAATTACTGGAGACTGTGTCAAGTGGTTTTCTTATGTTCTAACCAGTTTTTGCTCAACCAGTCATTTAGGTTAGCACATATCATTTTTACCCTTTTATACACAGAAAGCTGCCTGAACAAATTCATACCTAAAAACTTTCAAAATATGTTTATATAAATCACAAAAACAATGAAAAAAACAGTGAATTTCAATATGTGATACTCATTTCCACAACTGATACATAGCTACTGTCTAAATTATCTTTACAATAGGAAATACACAAAAATAACAAGCACAAAAATATAAAGTTAAAAAAGTTTAGCACGCCATAGTACAATAGTCATAACAAATTAGTGGTTTTCACTATGTAGTGGTGTTCTGTTTCATTGCCCTAGACTCTCACTGAACATTTTCAGATAATGTATCAGGATTATTTCTTCTAAAATGTCTTCTGTGAAAAATGTCCAAGATCTTTGGACGGTTAATAGCCTCAGTAGCAGAACCCGAAGAACCCTACTGGGTTCCAGAATTAGCCTTTGTTTAAGAGGGCTTGAAAGATTAAGACAACATAAAGGCCACAGATTGGAAGAACTGATGTAGTGAATGTGTGTTTCCTTTACAGGCCCTCTGTATTATGTAAAGAATAAAACTCTTTGGGGGTATTCTGTTGTAGGAAAATAATTAACAACAGGGTGATGTAATGAGGCCTGATGTTAAGAAGCACTGTTAACAACATGCCCTGAAGTATCTGGACAATACTGCAAAAAAAAAAAAAAAAAAAAAGGATTTTTTTTTAAATTTATGAACGATTCTCGATTATTATTTAAAATATTTTGTTTTTACATAATGCAATTACAAATAAAATACATAATATTTCAAAGTTTTTTATATATGAGAATGGGCTTTGAAAAATGTAGATTTGCAAAAATGTATAGCAAATCTATAGCAAAAAGTGCAAACAATGGTTCTTTAAAATAGAGAATATTTAAAGAAAGGATATTTAAATTAAAAAAACACTATGTTTGCAAAGTTTGCTATAGATGGCACTGTTACTGTTTTTACACTACTTACTAAACCCTTCTTTCTCAACAGAGTAAATGGGGATCAGGTCTTTCATGATATGTAATGCCACCGCAACTGAGAAGTCAACTTGGGGCATTCTTCTCAAATCCGAGTTCCTTCCCCATTTACAGAGTAGAACTTCTTACCTTTAAACGATTTGTACTGGATATACAAGTATTAGCTTTAACAACATACAGACATTCATTTGTTAAATCTAAAACATTGACTATACACTTAGCTGTTTGAGAACTTGTTCATCTGACTGTTCAATCCCATATCTCCAACGTTATATTTGAAACTTTCCTTGCTACGAGCTCAGTCCTCGGTGAAGTCTTGCCGTGTTTTTTTTTTTTTTGTAGTGTAGTGATTGAAGGTAGTGCAAGCTGTATGAGGTGTTTATCAGGTTAAGAAGGCTGTGTTTTTCCTTCCTATTGGTTTAAACTTTTAAATAGCATTTTCATCTATGAAAATCACCCAGCCACTATCTCAGAGGACCACAATTCGTCAACGATTGCAATTTTTAATTTATTATTGAATTTCACATACTATTTTATCCAATTATCATTACTTTTAATGTTGTGGAACTCCTCCAAATAAATAAGTTCCTGTTATCACTTATAGTAGCTATAAACAAACGTTCCTATATGCCTGAGGAAAAAAAACAACCCAAAACCTTAGCTTTTCATTTTTCCAAGAAATCAGAAAGCACAAAAATGTCTGTCCTGATGACCTTTCCAAGTCTGAAAACGTAAGACCTTGTAACCCATCTTACAGGTACAGTTTATTTAAAAAGACACCACTGCTTGACATGTTTTACACATGGAGCTTGTTTAAAACAGGTCAGGATCACAGCAATGCCTCATAGGTAAATTGTTCNTCATCTAAAAGTTTTATCTGTAAAGTAGTGCAATGGCCCTTAAGATCACAGTGAGGGAAAGTCGACAAAGAAGTGTTACAAGTAATGGGCCTCAATTAATAATTCCCACGGATTTACAAAACTTTCGTTAATACTGATTTTGTTTGTACTTGTGCATATGTAGATAAATGCCTATCAGCTCAAAACTTTAAGATACCAGGCACGTTTTATGGGACAGCTGATTTATATTTAGTGATGCAAAACTCCATAAAACTTTTATTTGTTTTGGGATTGTCATCATTAATATGAGTTTCACAAAGTGTTCATTATAGTGTTGTGTGTGATTTAAGTGAGTCTCCTTATATAGACACATTTCTCAGGAAACTCAGGAACACTTGTAGGATACAAAAGTTTTTCCAAACTAACTGGATTTTCACAAACCACAATTCTTGCTGTAAATGCTCCTGCACACTATTTACGAACCCATCCACTTATATTCAACCTGATAAAAGCCCAGTCATTCTTTTATTATTGTTATGTTCAGTTTATGTGTGTTGATACGCACCGCCGACTTAAACACTAGCACTCCCTCCAGGCTCATTTTGAGTTTTGTCCTTTAGGTTAATTTATTTTAAGTGGAGACTTATCGCCTATTCCTGGATTAAACAGAGGCACAAGGTCCTCTTGGAAATTGGTTATCATTGAAAAGAGACGCTCACCGTTAGTAACATTATAAAATGCAAGCTCATGTTTGTCAAAATCTAGCAAAACGCCAACACGCTCTGGTGCCATGTTTACCTGAAGTGAGATTTCTGGTTCGGTGTTAACATGGAGGCCATTTTCTGGGTCTAAGCACAAAAACCAAAAACCATTTAAAGGCGTAAAATCACTCTTTTTGTCACTTAAGGTATATGAAGCTTTGGCAACTCCAATCAGCCATGACTTTTTGGGTTCAACATTTGCTTGTTTTAATCCAACTTCCCAATATGCACGACCAGAGCTGAATTTGTTTCTTCCACGTACACATAATTCATAAGGAAAACCAAGTCCTTTATACTTATTAGCAGCATTATCTGCGTCTCTCACAACGTCACCTTTACTGTTAAATGTTAGGAAGTCTTTCTTGCAGTCCTCCATATCGAGCGTGATGGACACTGTGAAGTGAGAAAAATTAATTAAATTCAAACAGTCAGCAGCTTTTCAACAGCTGATAGTAACATTAGTAAGATATGCTGACAAGAAAGTGGGACGTGAGGGTGATTTTCAGGATTCCTTTAAATGCAGCTACTAAAATAATACAATATATAATAATACAACATATATAAACAAATAAGAAATATCCATACTTTAAAATGGAGTATTTTAAGTAGTCTGGTTTTTGAGTGAGTTTGTATGTCAATCGACTATCATTTGTGTGTAAAACCACAGCACAACCTGTGTACACTTCTGCTGCTTAAAATACAAGCATCCTAAAAGTAAAATGCCTTCCTGCATCCCTGTATGATGATATTTTGAACAAAGAGACATACCTGCCGCTGTCCTCAAGTCCTCTAAGTTTGTATCTAAAAATGAAATGTTGAATAAAAAAGGGATTATCTGTTAGAAACAGGGTAAATGGGTAAATATAAATGGCATAATGCTTAACCTTTCTCTCGCATTATATAGGCTTGTCACAACTACTTTTGTTGCTGTTATATAACAGGGTCTTTATTAACGTTATTTGTTATAACAGTAAAATTCTGGTAAAATACGGTGACTACTACTAAATAATAATAATAATAATAATAATAATAATAATATAACAGCATACTAAAGAAAAGTACACCCTTTAAAAGAGCAATGAATTTTTATTTCTTAAGAATATTCACATATCGGAACTGGAGAATAAAAAAAAAAAAAACACCAGATTTTTAAATCAACAGTCCACAAGAGGGCGCAATGAATAAATACAAACCGAGCAGTGCTGGGTTATATCGTTTATTGTTTGTTGCAAAGAAAAAGCCTGGCTGTTAACAAAGTGCATTTATTTTTAAACTAAAGTGCATAAAATTCTTAAATTATAAAATCAAAAGATTTAACCTAGGCTCTCAGGCCAGTTCCAGTGTTAATTTTCACACTGTTTTTAATCATAGTTTTTGTCTTCTGACATTTTGTCATGTCCTATTTATTAATTTTTATCAATTTTACTGACTAAAATGACATTAGTCAGCAGCATTTTATTTAACAAGAAAATGCAAAATGAAACAAAATATTCACACATTTTATATATTAAACATGTATCAACAAAAACCTCTGAAAACTGCCCTCGTTTTGAAAACTTGAGCTCCTGAAATAACTTCACAGTGAGTATACTATTGTAATACAATATTTTGAATTCTTTATGCTTTAGATTTTCACTGTTGTGTTTTATTGCGTTGTCGCAGAAAGAGCATATTCACAATGTGACTTAGCATTCTACCTAGCGCATTACTTAAGCTCAACTTCACTTGTGCATTCACGTCATTTTGTGCAGAAGCAAGTTGTAATATTACGTTTATGTTGTGTGATCTGATTAATCTCATATGTGTATAAGGATGCTTTTGGTTGAGTTAAATAAGCTGCTAGTAAAGCACTTCAGTTTACCAGGGTTCATTCACTATTCAGCTTTACATCATGCAATTTAAGCAGGTCAATCCCCTACATTACTGACTATGACTGGATTATTTGAAACACTAGAACTATTCTTTCTAAATTCTTCTTCTTCAAAAAACATTGTTAGTGCACTGTTCATATCTTGCTAGTGCTTGCTACACATCTTAAATTTGAATGCACACATTTTTTCTTTCAAATGTGCATATCTTAAATACGACAAATATTCGAAGTTTGAATTGTAATTTGACAGCACTAGAGCAGACAAGGACAGAAGCAGCATGAATGGCTAAAATGCTGGTGCTATGCATTCTTACATAAACATGCATGTGAATACAATGGGCAATATCGAGGTCAGCAAAAATGACCAAGGTTATGTCCATATATCGTACGATATATAGTCGATAACATGACAGGCGTATTTTATTTAATTTTAGGTCCGGAAGTATTTGGACAATGACAGTTTTTGTGATTTTGCCTTTATACACCACCACAATTGATTTGAAATAAAACAATCAAGATGTGATCGAAGTGTAGACTTTCAGCTTTATTTGAAAAGGTTCCACAAAAATATGGCATTTACCATTTAGGAATTACAGCGATTTTCAGCAAAGTACTTCCATTTTCAGGGGCTCAAAGGTATTTGGACTGCTGGTATTTGGAGCATTGGTGAGCTGAACAACATCGAAAGGCCTGGAAGACCACGGAAGACAACTAAAGTGGATGATCGCAGAATCCTTTCCTTGGTGAAG
>CM074972.1:4772530-4795859 GCA_037577455.1 Pangasius macronema
AATCCATTGTGGTGGTGTATAGAGCCAAAAATGTTAGAATTGTGTCGCTGTCCCAATATTTATGGACCTGACTGTACATAATTATATTTCCAGTTAGCATTAAGTTTGGGATACTACTTTACTAAAAGAACAACGCAAAACATATATTTTAGTCTTTTAAATCTGGAAATCTGTATTGAATTTTCTTTCATTTACTTTGGCAGCCTATAATCCACCAGTGTCAACACTCTGAACCCAAATGACACAAATTATTCTTTTTATAATAATTATACATTTTATAATTATTATTAAATTATTCGAAGCCAGCTCTATTTTGCGTGTAAGAGGTGCCCTTTTAATGTCTCCCCTGCCTCTCAGATAGCCTCCCCTGATGTGGGGAGGAAGCCTTTCAGATTTCAAGATTTCTTCCTGTACTTGTCTTTTTATCCCAGAGGTTTCTGCTGTAAAATATTCTTACCTGAAGCCATTATGAACCGCAGGCCCAAAAACAAGACGCTGAAACACACGAATGTTTCTGAAATAATAATAATAATAATAATTTTAAGAAAAAACACAAAACACATTATTTAAAAAAAAAACATTGCACTAATGCGGCTAATTATGTGACTTCTTCGTCGTCGTCTGTTTGTCCATAAAATCCGTATCGCTAACTTGCTAATGCATGAAAGTGCTCGAGCTTACCCTTCATCTTGTCCACACTGTCCTCAGATCAGCTCGTGCAGCCTATTGATATACTGAATTTGAGCTGTTTTTTATTTTAAAAATGAGCTTGAACCGCCAGAATGATCATTTTTTTTATTCGACCTGGAGATCTTTCGAAATAACCTGCTTTCACTTTCGAAATGTCTCCAGTTTGGCCAGACGAGGGTGCCTTTTCTTTTCCATAGTTTTTGGCTCCACTGATAAAAGAAGTCTCCAGGACTTTTTCAGGACCAAGGTGAAAGCAAACATTAGGATTGTATATATATTTCCATACGCGTGTGTACTTTCTACAAGATTTTTTAAGGTTTAAATATGCATTAGGTGAGATTTCTAGGGGGAGACAAAAGTCTCTAACAGTTAAATGGTTGGAGCTAAATAAGAAATTATTATTATTATTATTATTATTATTATTATTATTATTATTATTATTTTACTCATTGACTCCGCCCCCATTTCAACCTATGTACTAAAAGCTCCGCCCCAACAGCTGCAGTGTGGTTCAACTGGAGCTATGACGTCACTTCCAAGCACACTCGGACATTCAACTGACTGAAAGCCAAGTTACGGCTCTGTAGACATGCAACTTTCCTCATAATGGTTTATTTAATGGCTGACCATAGGCCAATCCAAATACAAACAAACATTCCAGGTGGTAGGCAGTTTTCCAAACTGTTTTTTTTCCCAGCTATTTAATACACTTTTTCTGAGACAATGGCTTAAACTTCTTTTTTTATCACTTCTATGTAATTTTTCACATTATTTGTATTACTAGGAAATGAAAAATAATGACTATTGCACCTTTAACTCAGCAAAAGAGTAGGTGTCTGTAATATAATATTCACTCTCAGTGAGGCAGTAGGAACTGAAAATGTTGTGACAAAGGTCCTTGATTTGAATATTTGCAGCTGCATATATAACAAATACGGACAAGGTGTATTTTAAAGGAAAACTCCACTCTGAAACACATTAAACATATTTATATTGAAATATTTGTCATGTTTAGTGATATGTTTTCTGGTGCTAATTTGTTGGTTGATGCATTATTTTATTTTGAGACATTGTTATTGCCCAGCTGAATGAATTTAGTTCCAAAAAACAAAATCAAGAGCTTCTTTTCTCACTCACCATTTTCCAACAATGTTCAATATCGTATTAATCAGAAATCCAATGTAGAAGTGGAGACAGCAAGCACTGGACTCACATTTCCTGAATGCAATGAAGTTATATGACACAGTTGAAAGAGTTGAACTTGATTGAAACTGAACACCTTTACCGAATTCAAATTCACAACACAATCACTTGTTTAAAACAGAAACATCTGCATTATTTTTCCTTCTCTTGCAATGGTAAGATTTGATTTTCACACAAGTAAACTTTTGGCTCCATATTTTTTGGATCTTTTTTTTTTTTTAAATTGAGTAAGATTTTGACACAATACTCCTACTTTGAGCTAAGTACAGTTTCTCTGTATTCTTTCCACTGCTGCAGCAGAGACTTAGCTTGGCTAGTTAGTGATCTATGAGATGACAAGCCTAATGGTGTTGACAGTGGTATCAGTGGGAACTTTGATTTATTATTATCTCATATTTATTATTATCAGTGGTAATTAACAGTCTTGAGGGTCTGATGGACAAAAATAATTAAGGGATGGTACAACAGGCTCTACAAGCAGAACTGGCTTGAAAAGTGCTTGGGCCCCGTTGATTGCAGGTTGAGACTATTATTATTATTATTATTATTATTATTATTATTATTATTATTATTATTATTGTTATTGTTGTTGTTGTTGTTGCTTACCTTTAGCAATAAAATAACTCTGAGCTTTGCTCTTCTGTCACTCTCTCACACATACACTCACGTTTGCACACTAATCTGACCACATTTACCCTGCTAATCACTTCTTATCCTTCGGAGGACGGATGAAGGAAGGCAGGAGAAGATGGAATGAGGGAGGGCAAAGAAAAAAAGAATGCTGAAAGTGGAACGATCTCGAGAGTTCCTTTTAGTTAGTCTAGTCCTTTTGGTGTGGCTGCAAACAGAAGCTCATATTCAGTCTTTCAGCCCTTCTCATCCATTTTTCCCTCTCTTCTCGGACCTGTTCCACTACCTCAAGGTAGGACAGGAAGGGAGGTTTCTCACTTCAGATCAGTTTTTTACATTTACAATACCATCTATTACAAGTTAGTTTCAATTATTTCTGTGCAGTGAATCTCTATAAATGTATCATACCATTTAAAGCCTAGCTGTTAATATCCAATACAAAAATACAAAAATCTTCAAGGTTAAATAATAGTCCTAAGGCAACGATATCTAAATGACGGACATGTGGAATCAATAGTAGGATGTCTACTTAAAATTAGGGTGACCAGATGTTATTTGTTCAGAGACATGTCTTCTTTTTGAGCCTAACAATTTTGGTCAATATTTTGCAATTTTAAACACTATACTAGTGTTTAATGTTAATGTTTAATTAATTTTTCTTTTGCAAATGATAAGAGTAAAAACATTTTTCATCCTCTAGTTTTTCAAAACCCAAGCTTAATGCACCAAATTTAAATGAATAAATAAATTAGCACAATATATTATCATGAAATCAGAAAACTTTGTAGCGAATATAATAATTTTGTTAGCTAGCAAGTGCAGTCTAAGTGGGTGTATTTATTTATAGTATTGTTTATATTGTGTGCGGTGAACTGCCTGAGCTGCATGCTGTTAGCATGTTATAGCATTGAAAGTGTTCTTGGGTAATTAAAGAAATTCAGAATTTACTGTATAGTTGCTCATTTACAACTAAAAATGACACATATATACTTGTATAGCTGACAAGGTAAGATAGAGCAAATATATCAAACCACTCAAATGTGTGATATTCTGAACTCAGTTCGATGCTATTTAATATCTAAACACTTGTGTGTTTTTGTCTGTCCTGTAGAATGGCACAGAAAGGTGAGAGAAAACCCTCCATAGGCAGGTACAAGAAAACAGCATAAATTTTTTTAAGAACTTAATATTACATTATTAATAGTGCTGTGTATTCCAGACTACATTAATTTATACATGACCTTTGTCTCTTTTATGGATGTTAGATGCACATAATTATTATTATTAATTCATTTGAATGTAATTTGATGCTTTAAATGTTGGAAACCTAAGTTCAAATTTTCCATCAATGTTTATGAAGGCAAATTTCTTTGCATTCTGAGTGATTTTACACAGGTGCTTAAGTTGATTTTCTGAAAATTCAACTTTTAACATGATTAATAATTAGACAGCATGTCTCTCTCTCTCTCTGTCACAGTGCTAATGCTGAAGGAGTTGCTCTTAAACCCAGCCTCCGAAAGACGTCGTCTTCAGAAACAGTGACGAAAACAAAAAGCAAGAAATCCAACAAAGAAGCCATGAACAAGATGTACACAAACCTGCTCAATAATGTGTTTGGACAGGTATATTAACACACACACACACACACACACACACACACACACACACACACCACACACACACACACACAGATTAACCTGCTTAGTAGTGTGTTTTCACAGGTACAAGGTGCCTTTCAAAAATATTGACCCCCTTGAACTTTTCCACATTTTGTAGTGGAACGGAAATGGACTCATTTGAGATTTTTTTACCATTTGATTTATTCAATACATTGATGAGCAAAATGAATTTATACAGCATGCTTGGGGTCTACTAGGGTTTCCCTGTATTTGGCTCCATTCATCCCTCCATTACCCTCAACCCTGACCAATTTACCAGTTCCTGCTGATGAAAAGCATCCATACAACTTGATTGAGCCAAGTACAAAGATTTTGTCCTGGACTTGTTTTTATAGTTCCTTAATCTTCATCATGCTGTTCGTTTAGGACTGTTCTCTAATTAACTCTGGGGCCTTTTCAGGAGCAGGTGTATTTACTGATATCACATGACCCTTGAATTGTACACATGTGGAATCCATTCAACTAATTATGTGACTTCTGACGGATTGCACCAGAACTAATGTAGTAAAGTTTCCCAATACTAATACAGATTTTTTAATCATTTAATCAATCACAACCAAATTCAAACTATATTTTAATTTCTCACCACCTTAATATTATGGGTTATTTTATGTAGATTTATGGCATATAATCCCAATGAATTCTATTTCAGTTCAAGGTTTTAACACTACAAAATGTAAAAAAAAATTCAAGGGGAGTGAATACTTATGCAAGCCACTGTGTGATTTATATGAAGCAGAAATGACACTGATTTCTGTCTAAAGTTACACAGACTAATCTCTAATCTCTTGTGAGAGTGTGTATTTAAGTAACAGCCGGTGAACAACATACAGGAGGTTAATCCCTTCGTAATGCCTTCCAGACAGCTGTAATAACAGCTCATTAGCATGGCTTAATGCCTTTGTTAATTAGACTCAACAAGGTTTATGGAAAGAAAGCAAAGCAGAAAGTAAAGTTTTCATTCATGACTTCATGGCTTTAACTGTGTGGCTACTGCCTCCTTGTTGCATTCTGGATATGTGTTTGAGTGTGTGAGAAATGGTGGCCAAGATGACTGACTGATTTATTGATATATTTAATCTCAGTGATAAATTTTATTGATACTACAGGTAATAAAGCCATTTCTTCCCTCTCTGTTCCTTTATTAGGAGAGGGAATTATCCCAACCTGAATTAGATGGTGAGTATACTTCATCCACCACATCATTAAATTATTCCTTTACTTAAAAATATTTACTCAGACACTTGCAATCAAAGAAACTTTAAGGTCAGCATGACTTCCTTTATTCTCCAAAGTGTGAGCATTTTATTTATTTTTTATTTTTTTGGAATTTGGCAAGTAAGGAATAAAACACTTGAGAGATAATCAGTGACAGCATGGTGTGATATGTGAAGTAGAGTTATTGTTTCTACCCCAAAAGTGATCATTTTTCTATAACAGCACATCCTAAAGGGTTTTATTACTGTTATACCACAGCAAAGTACCAGCGATTAGATTTTTTGTAATTAATAACTGAATGAAATGTGGTACTTTTTGTCCATGTGTAGTTACATGTAATGTTGTGGAATGTCCACAAAAGTGTTAATTATAGCAGCTATTGTCTCACCATATATATAAAAATATGCAGATTTCATTAACCATATTACTGTGTTACTGAATATATATATATATATATATATATATGTGTGTGTGTGTGTGTATAGTATATAGAACCATAGAGGTTCCTGAGTAATTTGTTACTACTGAAATAACATATTAGAAAAAGAACATTATAAAAACCTGTGCTGCGAGAGATGCTGTTATAGAAAATTAATCAACAGATTTTGGCCACTCAGATTCGAGCATTCAACAGGACTGTGGTATAAAATCCATAATATCTTAAGCGCTCAGTGTAACAGTACTAGACAAAAGTTTAATGTTAAATTATTAGGGAAATGTTTATGAATGAATTATGAATGAAACCATTTATTAAGTGTGTTATTAAAAGCCTCTTGACTTGACTTGGCTTAACTTATTGTTTAGAGCTGGCAGAGGCATTTAAGGAGTTTGACTATGATCAGGATGGATATCTGAACTACAAAGACCTGGCTGAGTGCATGAGGACGATGGGTTACATGCCCACTGAGATGGAGTTACTGGAAATCATCCAGCAGATCAAGATGAGGTGTGAGTGTCCAGTTTGTGTGTTTGTGTGCACGCTTGTGAAACTTATTCCACTGTAACCAAACCTACCACCTGTTTGACTGAACACAGTCTCCTATTTGTGTGTGTGTGTGTGTGTGTGTGTGTGTGTGTGTGTGTGTGTGCGCAGTGGGTGGACTGATGGATTTCGATGATTTCTGTGAGTTGATGGGGCCGAGGATGATGGTCGAGACGGCTCATATGTTGGGACTGAAAGAACTCAAGTGCTCCTTTAAACAGGTGAACTGCTACACACACACACACACACACACACACACACACACACACACACACACACACACCTGAATAGCATAAAACATTCTTATGTTATGCAAAATGAAATTTTGGAAATCTTAACATTTGTCCTTTTCTGCTGACATACTGATGCAGAAAACAAAGAAGGACTATTTACAAAAGAACTTAGGTTACCTAAATCATGCTATGTCAAAGATTCAGATTTATTTTAATTTTTTTAATATAAATTGAAAAACTAAAGCCTTGTAATTTGGTTAGTTTGATACAGATGGTGATGGAAAGATTACTCTGGATGAGATGAAGGAGGCAGTAAAAACTTTACTAGGAGAGAAATTGAAGAAAGGAGAGTTGGAGGAAATTCTGAAGGAGATGGACCTGAATGGAGATGGCACTGTGGACTTTGACGGTATCTCTCTCTCTCTCTCTCTCTCTCTCTCTCTCTCTCTCTCACACACACACACACACACACACACACACACACACACACACACACACACACACACACACACACACACAATCTAACAGAAGCAGTATTTCAGAACAGCATAAATCAAGTAATTGTTAAAATTGTGCAAATTAAAAAAAAAATGAAAAAAGCAGAGAATTTTCTCTCAATGTTGTAGCCAAGTAGTTAATGAATTGCAAAGGTATATGCTATAAGTCCAGAAAACACACACACACACACACACACACACACACACACACACACACACACACACACACAAACACACACACAAACACATATATATACATACACACAGTAAAAAAAAACTCATATTCACAATTATCCAAACATAAGAACAAATAAAACATGGAGTATATGTTGTGGCTACTTATTATTATTATTATTATTATTATTATTTAGTATCTATATTCTTCTACAATGTTTACTGTGTGTGCCTTTAAATAATTTTGGCCAGATTAATGCAGGTGTCTTTCACCATTTTTGTATATAATATAATATAATATAATATAATATAATATAATATAATATAATATAATATAATATAATATAATATAATCAATATTTTAGTGGCTTTGTCATGCAGACTGGAAAATCACTTGTGCACCTGAGCATACTAACAATTTTTATGTGTCTGATTAGTTGACTAATTCTGTGTGTGTGTTTTGTCTTGTAGAGTTTGTTATGATGCTGTCATCCCAGTAGCTGTCACTACGGAGCATTTCAGCTTCTCTCACAATTCACAGTTATTGTATCCAACATGAGACTATTTTGTGAGGACATATCAGGGCCTGTATTCACAAAAAAGTCTTCAGTAGATCCTACCGGCAGGCAGATATAGCCTGTTCATAATTTGTGTATAACTGCACGCTAACTTTTAAGTTCAAGATAGATATATTGTTAATCATACTGAATGTGTAAACTATGTGTATGTGTATGGAATGAAATTGAATTAAAAAAGCCTTTTAAATCTGCCATCGTGTCGAGTTGCCTGAGTTTCTGCCTCTTTTGATTTTATTTTAAATATAATAATACTGGATATACAGTATTTGGCCTTTTCTTTCTCCTGCTACATGGTTTCAGGGAACTGAACATGAACATGAAGGTGAAGTTCCTGTTCTTTGCCACCTCTTTTATTGCATTCGCTAGTTTTGTCCATCTAGAGGTGTTTGGATTCTATGAAGGTGAGGACCTAAATACAAATAAGGACATATGAATGTTCATACCATGTTTCAGAGGTTTTTTTGCTGTATACTTTGGTCTGTGTTTTAACTGAGATTAGTATACTCGTAGCATGGCAGCAGGACATACTGTAGAGTGTTTCAATTTAGGTATTTTTTTCTGTTCTAAAGAAATCCTTCTTGTTTACTCGGATTCCTAAATCTGCATTAATAATACAGGCAAGCACACAACAGTTGGGGTACATTTCCATTCTGGTCTGAAATCATTCAGTAAAACGAATAAACAATAATGCTGGCAACCAGGAAAGGGTTAAATACACAGCGCTACAATGATGCTATTTATGGCGAGCCCTGACACCTAAAACCAGCGTGCCCATGACCATTTGAATAGATTTTTCTTAACAAATAAAGTGGCTTGTGATGGATAGAGGTGCAAGACAAACATTCATAGCCACCTGTAAAACTAAAAACTATAGATCCATTTTAAACTGGGAAGAGACAACATCTTAGAACAATTGGCTGTTCTTCCAACCATACTTCTGTTATTAAACAACTGTAGAATAGCTAAAACTCACCTACATCCTAAGCATCTTAATAGCTATAAATTAAAGTGGCTGTATTGAGTTTATAGCAGTTTTTTTCCCCCACTATGGACCTGTATATATGTGTCACACATGATCATGTGATCCTGGTCACGTTATATTCACCATATACATGACCTCTTTTATTTCACGTTATCTATTTTACCTGATTTTAGGATTTGTTTCTGCTATAATCTACTAGAAACTATAGTCTATAGCATAAGTCGAGTGTGATAGCCTCTCGAATTCATTTTGCTTGAGGCTACGTTGTTATTAATGCCTTCGTGACTAACCAAAAACTATGGTCACAAATGGTTGCTGTTGTTTCTGGCCAAGAACACTGTGTACTCAGCTAAGCATATTGTTTTGAATGAATTGACCACCAAATTGCTTATTTAAAACAGTGCAAATGATGTGGAAGAGACTTTCATGTGGTGTGAAAGGTATCTTGGGTGCACTTTATGAAAGCTGTGTTCACGCAAAAACATACTTCCCTAATGATTAAAAAGTTGTGGAAAATTAGACATCTAAATTGGACATTTTTAAAATGTTTGCCACAAGAACACTGTATAAATCACCATCAAGGCATATTCTTCTTATTATTGATTTTTTTCAGTGAGGATTGTGTCAAACAGTCCTTTGAAGCTGTTCTGGCAGCTTGTGAAAGCCAAAC
Organism: Pangasius macronema; assembly: GCA_037577455.1. NCBI lineage: Eukaryota > Metazoa > Chordata > Actinopteri > Siluriformes > Pangasiidae > Pangasius > Pangasius macronema. The sequence goes on from CM074972.1 coordinate 4,782,067, forward strand.
ACACTTTATATTGGTTCACTCTTTTTGAAGAGAAGCTTCCAAGATGTCACTGATTACAGACTGCAGTAAAGACTTTTTTTGGCATATTCATTTTATTTGTTTATTTATATAATAATCTGGGTGTAAAGACAGAAGTAAAGAAACAATTTATAAGTAAGTTATAATAACATCCAGATATTATTTGTAAAATGTGAATTAAAGGAGCAGAAATTGATTTTTTTTATCACCTCAGCTAAGTAATAAGCATATTTGCATATAAGAGGCACCTTGAAGCCTTTTAGTGGATGTGGTCTTGGGCAGTAGTAAAGGTCAGTACAGTAATGTATGGTGAATGAAAATAATGTTCATACCCATGGACAATAACCACAGACTGGATAATTATTCCCACTCTCAAATTAGCAATGTATACATCAACAACCCCTGAACTATATTTTAGAAATAACATTAATCACATAATTTGTTGCTAATGTTACACTAACTGCCTTTTTTTTNCTTTTTTTTCATTGTACCTATCTAAAGGAAATTGTATTACAGTTATGTTAAAGGCGTTTTGCATTGGTTACTCCTTTAGACCATGAGCATTTTAAGGTTATTAGTTGTCCCCTACTTTCTTGTAAAAGATGTTTCCATCTAGCTGCACCTTCCATGTTGCTGTGGTGTTCACCAACATGCCATTTTCCTGCAGTTTCTGGTTGATCTGAAGAACAGAACCACTATTTTATTACTGAATAATAAAAACCTGTTCTGTTACTTTTATTAATGCTCTTTCTATCTAATACTTTAACTTCTCCAAACCTGTATTATCCACACGTCCACACTTGGATGGTATGACATTTGTTAATCTTGGGTAAAAAGCCACATGTAGCTCGCTAATCCAATATTAATTCTTTTTGGTTTGCACTCTTATCTTAGCATATGACAATTTCTTGAATATGGACAAATTTATGTGATATTTATTATTATAAGATTCTGAGACTATTATAAATCAAATATAACATTCAACCTCTTTTTATACGTTTCTTTTTTACTTTTTAATACACACACACACACACACACACACACACACAGACACACACACACACACACACACGTATGTGCATGTACACAATGACCTTGAAATGTTAGAAAGGCACTATATAAATGGAATTATTGGCAAATAATTTTGTTTCTTTCTAAAAAATAAATGCTTAGAATTAGAAATATTACCTGCCCACAGAGCAAGACTATTTAGTACTTGATGTTAGTAAAATGTCTAGAAATAGGTTTAATAGTCATGCATTTGACTATATGTACATAATACAAACTACTAGATAAATTTGACTATATTCATAATATTTTCACGTGTTTGTTTGTTTGTAGTGTAGTAGAAAGTCCAGTAGTTTAGTTACAAGTTTAAATTCTATATCTATAAGCCTAAAAACATACCTAAAAATGCAAGTACACAAAAAAGACCCTTCGTGTAACCTACCAACTCTAGAATAGATGACTGCACAGCAGGGTCATGCACACTCTGATCCGACTTCACTTGCAGTTTCACTATTTGTGTCCTGAATAGATCTGTGGAAAACAAAACAAAAATACACCTCAGAAATATAATTCAGAATTTTCAAGACATGCTATAAGTTCAGATTTTAACCCCCGGGGCAACATGCAGCATAAAAAAAATTAACTAGGTTAAATGCAAAAACAAATTAAGCAGTGTTCAGAGGGAAGAAACCAGAGAACTTGGGGAAAGCCCACACAGACAGAGAGAGAACATGCATGGAAACTGTGCATAGACAGTAACCGGAGCTCAGAAATAGAAATGGGGACCACTGAGCTGTGAGGCAACAATGCTACCCTTTTTTGCCAAAGGAATACTATTTTTTCCACAGCCGTTACAAATGGCCTGATGGCAGTAAAAAAGAAAACAAAACACTCACAAGCAGAACAGACGAAATAGTATTGGTTGGTGCATTGCTCATCTTCGAGCAGTCCGTTTTGCACCAATCCACAATTCTCCCATCCGTAATAATTATCTGGTTGCCCACTTAACCATGGGAGATATGAAGGCTCAGTCCCATCTGACCACTTCCAAGTGTCCCTTGTTAGACCAATCCAAGCAGATAAATGATATATGTTTGATAGGACGTTCTGCAAAAGGCTGATGTCTGTTTCAGTGGTTGTACTGGCTAAATCCGTGTGATATTGTCGGCAATACGTCTGAGCAGCAAGCCAGGTTATATGATTAGAGTAGCCAACAAACCTGTCAGCAAGACTGTTGTTAGCTGTAAAATAGCAATGAGGTTAAAAATAAATTTTAACACCTACAGTTTTGATTTGTTACTGTTTTATGCTTCTGTATTTTAGTAGGGCTTTAATTCAATATGTTGCAAAACAATCATATGTAATATATAATATATATTCATATATAATGAACACTGAAAACACTAGCAATTAATTTTAACTTATTGACTTTGACTGTGACATTGTTGACTTTGCCAGGCTGGACTGAGTATTTCAGAAACTGCAGATCTTCTTGGATTTTCCCCTTAATGTGGTCTTCTGCCTCAAGGTTTGATTTGTTGTGCAGGGTTGTATAAAACTTTGAGGTCCTGTGGCCTTTGTCAGCTGGAACCAGTCTGGCTATTTACTTCTGACTTTTCTGAAATGCCTTTCAGATTGTTTTTTTTTTCCCATTTCAAACCATTCTCTTTGTAAACTCTTCTTGTAAATCCAAGGTGATCAGCAGTTTCTGAAATACTCAAACCAGCCCATCTGGCACTACACATACTACAATCAAAGTCACTGAGATCCCATTTTCCCCCATTCTGATGTTTAATGTCATCAGTAACTGAAGCTCTTGGGCTGTAGTAAACAACATTACCTACAATATTTTTACATTTGTAAAGCAATAAATTTTTCTTTACAGTCAGAAAGGTCTGTCAACAATAACCAATGTTTCCCAATAACCAATAGGTGTCAGCATAAGCAACAATTTACAACAGAAATTACATTTGTTTGGAAGAGACAAAACAACTTCACTTATATTCTAAATTGCAGGACACACAGGGGGGAAAAAGAAACACTGAAACTATGAGATAATTGTAAAGAATGTACAAAGGAGATAAAGCACTTAGTTACACACATTTTAGGAAGCCCACCCTGATCTGTGTGAGGAGACTGTGCAAGACCATACTTTGCAAAATGGAGTTTTCACTTTGTGTCTAGGAAAGAGCTTGACAATAAATGGTGCTTTGTCAGAAATCAGCCTGTTGACTCACCATCGTAACATATAAAGGCTCCTATGGTATAGCAGGGGTAAACGTACCAATATCCTTCCGAGGTTATGGCACCACACACATCTTCTCCATATTGATTATCAGGCAGTCCTGCATACCATATTCTTAGGGTTATATTGTTCAATGGCAAGTGATTATAGGACCAGTACCAGTTGTCTAGATCATTGTACAGACCCGTCCAGACAGGGACACTCTCATACTTCTTATTCATTTCTTCGATTAGCTTCCCTTGGTCCCTTAGATTTGTAATTGTAAATAGGTCAAGGTGGTTTTCCCTGCAGTAGTTCTGTGCCACCAGCCAGGTCACATGTTGCTTGATGAGAAGAGGGGCAATTTGCATCCAATTTTGGATGGACAGGGCAAACGGGACACCTGTTGGCAATATTAAATAAAAAACACATAGTAGACCAAAAGTACTAGATACAGTGTCTGGCATATGTATTCAAATCACCCCCCCCCAACCCCCCCCCCCCCCGCCCCCCCAACTTCTCCACATTTTGTGCAAATAGGCCGTAATGTTGAAGTGGGGGAAAATCAGTATAGAGAAACAATCTTTCTGCAGCTGACAAAGAAAATAGAAAATCTCTTTCTGCAGCTTACCCAGCAGCAGGACCTGCAGCCACCAGAGTTATCTTCCCTTTGTTTGATTCCCTAGATTATCTACTTTAAATAAACAATTGATCATTTGAATTTGGTGCCTTGATTATTTTATGGTGCCTCCCTTAAACCAGGGTTATAATAACCAGTCAGATCCCAGATGTGAATCCTATTGTGAACCTGTGGAATTATTTGAAGAGGGCTGTGCGCAGGAGTATAAATCATTCTTTTTGTAAATTGTATTTGGAGATTAAAGTCCAATACCCTTTTACTTAAATTTTGTTTTAACTTTATGTTACTGTGCAGGAAACAATAGACAGAAAAACATTTGTTTTAGTATTAATTAACAAGTTCCCAGGTGTGCAGTAACTTCACCTGCCATTTGTTAGCAACTGGCACCCGATCCCTGTGCAAGCCGTCAGCTGAATCAGAGTTCCCCAAAAGACTCTTTGCATATTTTCTTATTTTTATAAAGTATACCAATAGTTCATTATTATAGCTTTCAACAGATGTACAAGGTCCTTGGATCATAATTCTACAAACAAAACTTCAAATGTTCTTCCTCATTCTCTTTCATCCTCATTCTCTTTTTTAATTCTTAATTTCAACATTTGATACATAAAAACTTTTTTTCCCCCTCTAAAACATAGCATATATGTTTGCACATACAGTATGAGACAGAATACTGCAGTGAAATTTTGGAAAGTAAATAAATATATTTGCATTTCAACATATTTTCCCTACTGTGTGTTCTTTAAAATACATGTAGACACATTGTTTTATTTATAATGTAATATTTACACCTATATAGCGTAATAGTGTGAATATTTATGATTTCAGTATAGCATGGCACTCAATATTATTACACCCCTGGTCATAAGTAATCAATACCTTTTTCATAGCAGTAAGTGTCAAAATTAACCATAGCAAATAAGTACAGTTAAATAGATCATTTATTGATGACTCAATTCAATTTTTTCACTGATATAAAGGCTGAACCAAATATCAACCTTTTCAACAAAATATCAACTAATTTCTCTAAAAATAGTCTAATCTAAAAATAGTTATAAATCATTTCTCACCAATCAGACACAAGAGACTTAAAAGGTGTAGCTTCATTATGAACAAGTAGCTGTGAAGTAAATAACAAAAAGTTAAGTTAAATTATAGTAGAAAGAGCAAGTGTCACTTTAACAAAACCGAGATTGGCAAACAGCCCTCCAAAAATACACAGTCCCCTCTGAAAGTATTTTAACAGCAAAGGCAATCTCTTTTTGTTTTTTGCTATACACTGAAGATATTTGCGTTTGGGATAAAAAGATGAATATGGCATGATAGATCAGAATTTCAGCTTTCATTTACTTATATTTACATGACACCTTTTATTAAAGCCTGCACATTTTTCAAGTAGAGAAAGTGCCAAAGTGTGGAGAGAGAAAGGATTTGCTCATAATCCAAAACATACAAGCTCGTCAAGCATGGTGGAGGTAGTGTCATGGCTTGGGCTTGCATGGCTGCTTCTGGAATAGGCTTGTTAATCTTTACTGATGATGTAACTCATGATGGTAGTGGCAGAATGAATTCAGAAGTCTACAGAAACATTCTGTCTGCCAATTTACAGAGAAATGCATTCAAACAAATTGGGAGGAACTTAATCATGCAGCAAGACAATGACCCAAAACAAGCAACCAACACAACAGAAGATCTTCATCGGAGGAAAATGTGGAAGGTTTTAGACTGGCCATGTCAGTCAACAGATCTTAACCTAATTGAACATGTATTTCACCTCCTGAAGAGCAGACTGAAGGGAGAAACACCCTAAAACACCTGAAAGAAGCTGCGGTAAAAGCCTGGAAAAGAATAAAGCAGCAGTTTGGTGATGTCAGTTGGTCGCCAGCTTGATGAACTTATTACAAGCAAGGGATATGCAACCAGATATATATTGTTATTTACTTGAATTTACTTTAAGATGATCTTTTCCTATATTTTTTGCTCACTTTGATCTATCATCTCATGTTCACCTTTTGACTTCAAACCCAAATGTCTTCAGTGTATAGCAAAAACAAAAGACTTGGTCTTACCATTCCAATACTTTCACAGGGGACTGTATTAGTCTTGTCAGGTTTAGTGTCATGTTGATTAGGCAGAGACAAAATTAGTGAAAAACATGACAAAAAGCAATTATCCAGATTGTGAGAAAAAACAGAATCTAATCATCTATTTCCTGCTAATGCTGTGAACAGGATATCTAACAAATGTTAAGCCATATTCTGAAATGTTCATAAAATGTGTGCTCAACTACATCAATATATACAAGTAAAAAAAAAAAAGAGAGAAAAACAGACACTTCAAAATCATAGCCAAGAAAGCAACACAAAGTAATCAATGAAGAGTACAACAGTAAACATACCTGTAAACACTGAAGATTTAAAGGTTAAATGTAAAGAATCAGGCTGCAGTACAGCTCTATCAGACTTTTCCAAAAAGCTCAAACTGCAGTGGTGCCTGTATCTTATCCAAATGGTTTTATGCAAAATGGTTGTAATTTCCATTACAGAGACTGATTTCCATCTCCAGTTTCATATACATACATACATACATACATACATACATACATACATACATACATACATACATACATACATATATAAATATAATGTGCATGTGTGTGTATAGATAGATAGATAGATAGATAGATAGATAGATAGATAGATAGATAGATAGATAGATAGATAGAAGGATAGAAGGATAGATAGATAGAGAGGTTTTGGCCACTGGGAAAATAAGGGGAAATTTAAAATTGAATAATAATAATAATAATAATAATAATAATAATAATAATAATAATGTTTTGGTGTTGGTAGTGTGAGCATGCAATATTAAACTTTAAATATAAAACCAACCTTACAGCACCCATAGGTGCCAATTTTGAGGAACTTTATTACCTTTTAATAGTTTCATTTTTCATTGTACACATGCATACCTTCATTAGAGCAGAGCCTCACTGTGAAATAACATAGAATAGTCAGTTAAAACAACAAGTTACATAAGTTTATTTAACATTATAGACTAGATCAGAAGATACTTTGAGTTTTGGGCTGATGGTATTCCTAGTTTGTGACCTAGTGAGCCAATATCAGAATGTATTTTTGATAGACTTCAAAGCACTATTGTAAGTCACTCTGGATAAGGGCGTCTGCCAAATGCTGTAAATACGGAAAATAAGTTGTAGCATATGGCATTAATATATATATATATTTCTTTTTTAACCGCCCCATTTTGATTTGTGGCTTGAAGAGTGAATAGAACGTTAAAAAAAAAAAAAAAAAAAAGCATTTAAAGGCTTTTTTTGTGTGTTCCTCCAGTTTCAGAACAATGATTTTTACTACTCAGTGTTATTACTACACTCTATTTACTGTAATTTATTAATAATCTGTAAATATGAAATATGTTGGATGCCTTCAGCATTTCCTGTCCTGATGTAATGAGGACAAGTTTTCTGCTATGCTGCAACAGATAAAACAGGCATGTCTGACTGCAGTCCTGGAGCACCACAGCAATGCACAATTTAACTTTTTACCTAATTTAACACACTCATTAGCTAATTCAGTTTCAGTGGGATTTATTTGAATGAAATATCTAGCAAACTTACAGTTGTAGCCTGTAAATTATGGCAAACAGTTTGGGATTATTTTTAATACTTGGATGCAAATCCTTTGCAGTCAATGACTGCCTGAAGTCTGGAACCCATGGAGATCACCAAATGCCGAGTTTCCTCCCTTGATATGCTTTGCCAGGCCTTTCTTGCAGCTTCCTTCAGTTGCTACTTGTTTTTGGGCCTTTCTGCCTTCAGTTTTGTCTTCAGTAAATGAAAAGCATGCTCTATTGGGTTGAGGTCAGGTGACAGACTCGGCCATTTAAAAACATTCCACTTCTTTGCCTTAAGTTCTTGGATTGCTTTTGCTCTACGTTTTGGGTCATTATCCATCTGTGAAGCGCTGTCCTATCAGCTTTTTGGTATTTGACTGAATCTGAGCAGAAAGTATATCTCTATAGACTTCAGTATTCATCCTGGTACTTCTATCAGAAGTCACATTATTAATAAACACCATGAAACTGCTTACCAGTCAATTGTCCAATTACTTTTGAGCCTGTGAAAATGGAGGAGCTCTGTAAAAATGGCTGTAATTCCTACATGGTTAATGCAATATTTTTGTTAAACCCCTTGAAAGCTAAAGTCTAGACTTCAATCACATCTTGATCGCTTCATTTCAAATCCATTGTGGTGGTGTAAGGGGCAAAATTACAAAAATTGTGTCACTGTGCAAATACTCATGGACTGTATATATCACTCTTTACAGGTGTACCTTTTTTTTTACATTCATCTGATACAATAAGATACTTTTAAGATATTTTTGCTCCTTTTATAGTTTCCTTGAGCACTACAGAAAATCCACAGTAAACATAATACAAAAGTCCATAAAACAATTCAGATATAGGCCAAGATGTAGGTATAGGCCAAGATAAGTAAATAGGCCAAGATAAGTAAATAGGCCAAGATAAGTAAACCAAACACAGTATAATCAGATGCCCTTATCCCGGGCGACTTACAGAAGAGCTTTGTAGTCTCTATCAAAAACATCCTCATGCTAGTTCACTAGGTCAGGCACTAAGAGTACTGTCATTCTAAAAACCCAGTTGGGGGGTTAGTTATTTCATAAAGGGTTTAAAGTCAAACAAGGTCAAACAGTGAAAAGTACAACAGAAATATGACATGTCCAATTTAATATAATCAGAATTTTATAGATAATTAAATATGACGTTTTTGGCTTATGTCTGCTTTAAATGAAGGCCTCTTATGAGGACAAAAACTGCAGGTGAGGAAAAAAATATTGTTTATATTTTATTCAAATGGTGCTTTTGCAGCTCAGGCCTGAAGTGAGACTCATTTAGTTGCTGGTCCATGTGAACTGTATATAAAAGGAGTTTATAAAATGCTAGCACCCTTTATACATTATATACATTATCTCATGTCTGGCGTACACATCACTTCGTAGTTGTGCCAAGTGAGCCTACATTTGCAAGTATTTTGGATGGTGCGATGTAGAGACCTCACCTCCAGTGCACACCTCATTTAGCAGCTGGTGCACGCGAGGCCAAATTTGCAAGCATTCTAATGAGCAGATTTGGATTTCATAAGATCAGAAGTTGTTCTAACTCTACTTCAGCCTAAACACTGGATTTACAAATTGAGGTTTGGGCCACCGGGATGGAGATAAACCTACCTTAATATGTAAATGAATGTCAGTTGAGTAGACACATTAAGGTTATACTACATTACTCTGTAATGGAATTTGTGCAGCATTAAAATAAATAAATAAATAAATAATAATAGAATTCAGCAGAATAAGTGCCCTCGCTGCTGAGACACAGGAGATGAAAAAGATTTGGCTTCATGATCATGGTGGATGGGTACCTGGAACAATTATTCAATAATTAATGAATTAATTACTGTTGCACATTACTAATAGAACAATACTTCACATTAGTATACAGTATTTTTCATGCAGGGAGATTATAGCAGCCATCCTGTCCAAAACCAAAACAAAAACACACATGGCAGCATAACCAAAGACATAACCCAGAAGTCATAACCAAAGACATAACCTGTCATGCTGCCGGTTGCTTAAGCGTGCCAAGTACGTTTACACTTGGCACTCAGCGAGAGGGGGAAATACCTGACACATCCCATTTGAATCTGGTCAAAGGGTTAAAGTTTGGCAATATATCATACTGCTCACTGTGTCCAAAAGTGCTAAAGAATTTAATTAGAGGTGGAATAATATGATAAATTCTTCTAGTCCAGCTCTACACAAAAGGCACACTTTTCAGGGAGCTTTTGAAAATAATTTTTTTTTGTTTTTTTTTTATTTTTTACTTTTTTATTGTTGAGGACAAATGAAAAGATGAAAACATACCTGAAATGTAAGAAACTGAAGGCTGCTGTATTTGTGTATGTGTAAGATTTCTGCAGTCTTAAAAGCTGAAATGACTACTGAGCCCTAAGTAAACCAAATTCTTGCTTACATTTGAATGTGTAAATTTGATTTCATCCTGAATAAACCATGGCCCCTGGAGCTGTGAGGCAGGAATACTATGCATCACCTTTCCTCCCATATGGTATACTGAAATTATGACATTACATGTGTATAATTACAAAGAAACCTGCTGTCGACCAGGAATGATGCCAGCACAGTAATGAAGCTAATATAGGCTAACAGACAATGCTGTCTAGCTTTATTTTGATGAAAACTGGATCATTCTTTGACAAGATTATCAGTCAAGGTGAATGGTGCATGCGGCATTCTTTAGTCATTCCTGCAGTGTTATCATTTAAATCATGGATATGGTATACAAAAAGAATAAAGCAGCTTACTTCTTTCCAGGCTATTTGTTTTTTGTTCAAATAAGAAAACTCGTAAATGGAAAGTCATCTGTTTTGTAAATTCTGACCATTCAGTCACCCTTATACACTAGGACTGGTTTGAATAAGAGATTTGGTATTATAATGGCTCAGTAGATGCAGGCAACAAAGATCTAAAATGTACCAAGCTTTTGAAAAACAGCTGCCTTTAAATCTTTACATTACAAGTATGTTCTGTTTTATCCTTTTTTTTTCCTTTTTTTTCCCATTGAAAAGCCTTGAGTCTGGAAATGCATTTAATACATGTCGGGGTATGATGCCAAATCAATTATGATGACATTTACAATTCCTCAGGCAACTGAACCCTTGAACTGCGATAACATTATTGGGCTTTGCGGCCATCATTTGAGAAAAAAAAAAAAAGAATTTCAGCATGGCAACAGCACTGATGCAGGATAATGGCTTGCAAACAAGGAAATTGTTTTTAAATTGCTACTAACAATTACAGTCTACAGAACGTGTAACATTATTTTATTCAGTAAGTCCATTAGTTAGTGGAGCTAGCAATTTCATAAATATAAGAGAACAGGGAGGTCAAACATCTGTCAGTGTCTGCTTTAGGTGAACTACTTTTTGCAATTTATTTACTTTGGATCTACTCTATTGCCAATACTGAAAATGTTCTATATGCTGGTTGTCTTGTACTTGGGTTGTTGACATCCTGTGTTATATTAGTATACCTAATGGCGTATTTTTTCCGAATTCATTTGCAATGCAAAGCTTATGAGCATTTCGTTGTAGTCTAGGGTAGACTACTCCTTTCTCTATCTTGTTTTTACTGTTAAACAATTATTTCCTCAATTTTTCTTCATTTTATAGTCCATCCCAGGGTGTAGAATCTATTGTCTTTTCACTTTTAAACAGAACTGTGTACTGGTCGTCACTGCACTGGGACTTACTATGCCCATTGTCTGTCCCAGTAGTCATTGTACTGTCTTGTGCTGTCTGCACATGTTTGCACTTGTGCACTTTATATATAAATTAGGTAGTCCCTTGTAGTTCTGTGTCGTCTTATGTAGCACCTTGGTCCTGGAGAAACATTGTTTCGTTTCACTATGTACTTGTATATGGCTGAAATGACAAACTCCACTTGAACTTGAACTTTTAACTGTATATTGTTTCTCTGAGGCGGTTTGTGTTTGTGGTATTAAATCAGCCAATTGTTTACAGTGCAAAGGTGTGTCTACACTCACAGGTCTGAATGATACCAAAACCTATGTTGTGAGTGCTTAATATACTCAGGGTTGTTTACAATTAGTTGCAATTAGCTGTAAAGACTCCAGGCAGTGCCTCCACTCCTTTAATGAGATATTGTAAAGTAAAAGGTTGTACCTCTGGCTGTTTGAGGTTTTGGTCAAATGACTGCACCAAAAAGCTAATATTCTATTTTAGGTCATTATCCAATATTGTCTGAGGATTTACCACCAATGTTGGCTGTGCTGATCCACGAGAATATCATCCATGAATACTACCACCTATCGGTCCTGTATGTCTCACAAAACAATATTGTAATATTCCTGGAACACTGATGGGGCATTAGGGCCGCCGTACATCATAACTAATTACTTGTACCAGCCCCGACTGGCACTTTAAAAATAAAAAATAGATTATAATGGCAAGGTTCATTCCTGAGCTTGGGTTACTGTCTGTGTGGAATTTCACAAACTCTCCCCATATTCATGTGGGTTTCCTCCCTTTAACTATGCTTAACCACCCATAGGTGTGAATATATATGTGATGGTGGTGTACATGGCAGGGCCGGAGTGGGCCCGTTTTTCAGCCCGGGAGTTTCATACCCTAACCCAGCCCACTTTGCTATGGAGGAGGAATGTAACTCTTAGGCAGCTTCATGACACAAACATTTAGTAGGCTACTTACGGCATCAGAATCCTCCTAAGCAAAGCATTGGTTTCTGCAACTTTATTAATAACAATGTCATTGTCTATAGACATAAGAATTTCCTTCTCTGTGTACATTAACATTAAGGCCCTGGCCTCACCATGCCTACCAGGTTCACCAGCAGGATCAGACTGGTTCAGGCTCATCTGCTCATCTGAGGCTACAAAAACATTTCATTAGGGGTTTGTCTATGTTAAAACAGTTTGAAATTTGTGTGAAATTATAGCTTATGAGTGATTTAGGCCATTGTCACAAATATGATCCATATATTTTCCAAAATAAATTAGACTAATAGTGCTGACATCTTTGTGAATGTCTGAACAAAATAGGCCTATCTTGTCTTTTCTCTATGTTATATTTTACATTACAAATAACTATCTTATCTTAAATAGTCTAACTCCTAAGATGTCCTCTACCTGTCCCGGGTTCCGTAGTCATGAGCTCCTCAGGTTCATGCATAGGCCTATCGTCTGAAGAGCTCTGCTGCAGCGATGCTACAAAAAACATTCCATAAATAGGCTATTTAATNTCCACACTTCCTTCTATAAAACTCAAACGTGTCGCTCTCCAACATCGTGGTGCTGATTTCAGTGATTTAAATACAAAGCTAAACGAAACCCGGTAAAAAGTTTTTTTTTGTTTCGTTTTTTTTTATATTTTGGGCTGGACAAAATAAACTAGTCTATGCTCAGCTGACAGCTACGTTAGGCTACAATACAGAATTTTATCCATATCTCTCAGTAGCCTACCAGCTGCAAGTGGGATCTGTCCTCTGGAAAAAAGGTCTGTTCATTTTGAACATTTGGCTGCATCTTCTTCTAATGCCTTTCTTTTTCTTAACCAGGCCTTTTCTGCTCCACCTGGTCTCTTTCTGCCTTCCATCACCACCGACTGAAGTGTCGCGCTGTGCCTATAGGTTATTTATGTACAGCTACAGAAAAGACCGCTCGCGTATGGGCCCAACCAACCAACTTAAACATTTGGGAGGAGGGAATTCCCTGATATTATCTGTTGTTATGTTGGGGGTGCGCTCTCAAGGTGAATTAATGTAGCCTATAACCTATTTGAAAAGTTGTATGAATGCAAGAACACGATTACTGTAAGTGACAGATTCAGTGATACGTGTTAAAATCATTTTTCCCATCCAAACGGCCCAAACTCAACAATGACATTGCCAGCCCATCGGTAATTCTCCCAATTCTCCCGATTATCCAGTCCGGCTTTTCCCAAACCACTCGTCTTCGATAGACATGCTCTGAGAAACCTCTCCCACTTTGAATATAATCACCGCGAACAACTACTGAGCAAAAGAAGGGATTGGTCAAAATAAACATATAAGAACTGCCATAAAAAAACACAATAATACATTCAGAGCGATAGACTTTGTGCATAATTACTGTATAAAACTACACAGAAAGTTTCATGTACTTTGAGAAAACTTGTAAAATTAAAATGAATGGGAAATGGGATTCAGGCGAGTTGGATGTTCAATTGGAAAAGTTTGTGCGCTTCAAACCCAAAACCATTTAATG
>CM074972.1:4834429-4847762 GCA_037577455.1 Pangasius macronema
TGAACTATGCATACTGGAGTAAAAGCAGGTAGGTTTTCTGCTACCGAACAATTGATGGTAGGGAACCTAAAGAAGGGCAAATGGTCATTCTCATCAAGCACTGTGATGAATATCACTGCATAGGACACCTTCCTGTTGTATGTACCACCACCATCTGATGCTTGGACAGTTAAGATGTGTTTAGTTTCGTCTTCATAATCCAGGGTGCCATTGGCTTCCAGAGTACCTGTTTGATAATTCAATCGGAACAAACCTTTACTGTTACCAGAGATGATGTCATACCTTACAGTGCCATTTAGTCCATGGTCTGGATCTTGAGCAGACACCAAGATCAGGAAAGTATTTACCTGGTTGTTCTCACTGATCTGCACGTAGTATTCCAAGCTGCTAAAAACTGGTTCATTGTCATTGATATCAAGTACCGTGACTGAGACTATCGTTGAGCTGTTTAGCCGAGGCACTCCTCTATCCATCACAGTAACAGTCAATGAGTATGTTTCTGTGGTTTCTCTGTCCAGAGTGTCACACAGCACTAAATAACCCACAGTACTTTTCTGGAACTCTGTAGGCACTGCACCGGCTTCGATGCAGAAACGTCTCTCCTCATTTCCCCCAGTAATGGTATAATCTATGTGGGTGTTTTCCTCAGAATAATCCTGGTCCTGAGCCAGCAGGGTAAGGAGTACACTTCCAACAGGTGTGTCCTCACACACACTCACCTGATATGTGTTGTGCTGAAAAAAAGGTGCATGGTCATTGGAGTCCAGCACCTCTATATCTACAGATGTGACACTAGAAAGACTAGGATCACCTCCATCCCGAGCTTCCACCAGAAGCCGAAGGATGTTGCTACCAGCGACATACTTCAGAGGCTTGTTGGTATATATAGAACCTGGGTAGAGAAAAGGCGTTAAGTAAAATATATGCTTTTTTAAACACCTGGAGCTATCATTTGAAATTACAAACAATCACTGAAAAATAATGAAAGATTTTGGAAATGTGATGCTCAGTTAGTTCATTGTAACCATCACAATGTGAGTCACAGGGCAAAAATTAAAAAAAAATTGGCTTTAATTAAATTATTATCAAATATATGATGCGAGCTTATGATGTTAAGAGACCATGTTTAAGATTTGGTTAAACATGTAAAACACTTCGTTGGCCAATGTTAAACATTTTGTTAACCATAACTTTTTTAAAAGATTTTTTTTTAGTATTTACACCCTAAAGGCCATAGCAGGTGCATGTCTGAAGATTTTTTTGACTCATATTACATAAAGTAATTATGTAACAAGTAGAGTTTATTACAATTAATTTAAGAACTGGCCTTTCATAATAGTTTACTAAAAGCAAAGTGTTTTAATCGGTACCAGAGGTGTTAGAAACACAAGCCTCACACTGTCCTTTTACACGTCACCTTTTACATGTATACATTTAACTTTATAGAAATCCAATTAAATCACACAGTCACATTTTCTATATGTTTTACAGTCATATTCTACATATATGTCATGACTGTGCAACCTATAGTTACATGGTAAATTGTTTGTTCAACAGTGATGCTCATGGAAGGTGCATACACTGTTTATTCACTGTCTGTTTTTATAGAGCTGTGTTGAAATAACAGCTGGCCAAACCTAAGCTGTCCCCATCAGCTATAATTTCGTTTTAGAATTGGGCATTAGCTTTCCCAATAAACATGGAGCACACTGTCATGCTGGTAGTGTGTGTGGAAAGCTTGCACTGTGGATTCAATGATTGCAATGTGATGCTCCCACTACGCAGCTGTGGCACTGTATGAATTCAGCGTAAGCATGAACTTTACACAAATATTACCATTTTCACTATTGATATAGAAGCCACTCTTCGTGGAGGAGAGAAGCCTGTAGGAAATCTTGCCATTCAAACTCGAGTCTCTGTCTGTAGCTGATACAGCCACCACAAACACATCTGCAGGTGTCAGTTCTGGCAACACTACCTGCAAGACAAATAAAGATAAGATAAATCTACTAAAGGCATTTAAAGTGTATTTATACTGACTAATTTATATTACAAGACTGAAATTTAGCATACAGTTACAATACACAAAATATAAGAGGAAAAAAGACAGTACTAAGAACTACCTCTAACCATGCACAACAGCTTACAATATCAGATAAGTACATGATATTAAATATCTGACCAACCTGGTAAAACTCCTGAGAGAACACTGGTGCGTTATCATTTACATCCAAAACTTTAACAGTAATCTGTGCCTCAGTCTGATGTATTGAATCTGACGCTACTATTGTCAGTATATGTAAGATTTGCTCTTCATAATCCAGGCTCTTTAGAGATGTGATTATTCCAGAATAGGAGTCAATGGCAAAGCTCCCATTTGCCTCTTCTGTTTGGACTAAACTGTAGGTGATTGAAGAACCAAGATCGACATCAGCAGCCATTACTTGGGTGATTACATGGCCAGGTGGATAATCTAAATTAATCAACAAAAGAATAGAAGAGAATTCATTTAAAGCGTTAAGCTTATCCATATAGCAATACAAAATGTCTTAGACACTTAAAACTTTAATTGTCTTAATTGTGTGTTTAACGTCTTCTGATATCTGACTGATATCTTACTCTCAGGGACCAACAGAGGTTCCATTGCTGGTATCACTGGTCTGTTGTCGTTAACATCCACAACCTGAACCTGAATAATGCATGTTTCCGTCAGAGCAGGATTTCCTCTGTCTTTAGCCTTAACAATCAACCTGTCAGTTATTCAAAAAAGAGAAAAACATTATATATATATGAATTACATATTCATATATTGGGGCTCATATTTTGGGTTTCAGACTCGTCTATGCTCAGTTGTCTTGCTATAGTTATACCTGTATGATAATAAATCACCATGAACAGGATATGTTTAGCATTAAAGCGGAATTTCTCCAGAACCGTAGTATCTTGAGTCTACATTACTTTAACAAAAGAATATCCATATTTTGTCCAAAACCTTTCATTTCCATAGTCCAGCTCTAGAAATACATTATTTTAAATTCCATACAAACCTCTGTAAAAACCATGTATTTGTCTGGTATCAATACAAATTTTGTTAAATTTAGTTTGCAGACAAAAACCTCTAAATAACCTTAATGAGATTCAAACCCAAACAGCACAACTATGACCCATAAAGCTCATACAAACCAAAACATGCAGTATATCCCTTTATGTAATTATGTAATTGTGTAATTGTTGAGCGTACTTGTAAGAGGAGATGATTTCTCGGTCAAGGACTACACTGGTGGCAAGAATCCCACGTACGGAGTCGATCATGAAGGCATTGTTTTGATTTCCATCCACTATGGAGTATTCTATCTGCCCATTCATACCACTGTCAGCATCCACTGCTAACACCTGAGAAAAAGTAGTTAAATTCAAAGTAGTTCAATTCATTACAATGCACAGCAATGCATCTCAGTATCTATAGATTATGTTCTCGATTCGTGCATTTGGGATACAGCCATAATCTGTGTGGTATATGCTTTACAAATAATATTCTTCATCACTTAACAACGAGAAGCCGAACACACATACCTGCATGACGTAAGTGTTAGGAATCTGTCCCTCCCAGACGGCAGTTCTGTAGTATGTTTGTTTAAACACTGGAGCATTGTCGTTTACATCCTGTAGAGTGACGGTCACTCTGGCATGGTCTGAATGGCGGCCATTTTCTGCCAAGACCACCAGATGAACCTCACGCTCCCTCTCAAAGTCCAGCAGGAGCTGATCTCTAACTATTATATCACCTTTGGGAGGATAAGAGAAAGTTCAGATTACAGATCAAATGTTTTTTTAAAAAAAAAAACTATAGTTGAATTTTTAATCACTTTGAAACGTTTATCTGTTCATTCATTTGAATACTACAAATATATCAACTACGTCATATCTGCCATCTTCAACTCATCTTTACACAGTAAGCTTTTTTAAGCCCCTGCAACATACAGTTGTTTCACATTTTTGTGACAATGAGTTACTCCAATAAGAGCCTGCTGAAAACTGATATATCGCTATATGTAGTATTACTTTTAGGATCATTTATTTAAAAAAACACACATAATTTCCAAGAATTTATTAGATTTATGTTAGTTGACTAAAGGTAGAACAAGGATAGTTACAGAAGCATTAAAGTTTTCAGTCTCACCTGTGTTAGAATCGATGCTGAACGCTCCGTTCTCATTGCCGCTAAAAATACTGTACTTCACTGTGACTTCTGTAGCACTCTGATCATGAGCTACAACATTTCCCACCCTGGAGCCTTTACGACAAAAAATATTATAAACTATTATAATACTAAAAATACTTTTTAAAATATTATTTAATCAAGCTTATGAAGATGATTGATTTTTTTGAAGTATTAATCCAAGGATCTAGAAATTTCCAGAAATATCTCAAGGAGAGACATATAGATAGGCAGGCTTTCATATTGTCAGTATATCCAAGCACATCCTGTATGTACTGTATAATGAAATTCAAGATTTAATTACAATCAGTTTATTAACATTTTTAATGATTTCAATGACAAACTACTGAATAAATAATTCAGTACCTGTTTCACTGTTCTCAGGTAAGCTCACTTCGTAGTGTTTCTCAGTAAACTGCAGCAGAGGCTCATCTCCGTTGAGGGTAATTATCACAAGGCACGTGGAGGTGAGAGCAGGCGAGCCTTTATCTACAGCCCAAATCTTCAACGTCTTTGTCCCTGATGCACTGGCCGTCATGGGGGATTTCATCCGGACCTCTCCGGTTGATTGGTCAATCTGAAATAGCTCGTCTTCCTCCATTAACCTGAACACCACCGTTCCGTTTTCACCTTGATCTGGATCATGTGCTGTCACCATGGTGACAGTTTGGTTATTTCCTGCATTAACTGATGCCCTTATTGGGTCGTTAATGCAGTGAGGCATGTTATCATTAACATCCTCTACCTGAATAGTAACGGTTATGACAGAACTACGCGGACCCTGACTACAGCCATCTGTCGCTACAGCACGGAAATTGTACTGTGATTGAATTTCTCGGTCCAGAGGCTTTGTTAAACGTATGGCTCCTGTAGAGGAGTCCACAGAAAATGTCCCGGATGTTTCCTCAATCAAGGAGAAGATAATTTCGGCATTTGGACCCTCATCTGGGTCTCGAGCATTAAGACGGAGAATCTCACTGCCAAGAGGAAGGTCTTCGCTAACGATGGCGCGGTACGTAGTTTGGTCAAAAGTGGGATTGTTGTCATTCTCGTCTGAGAGATTTATAGAAAGAGTGGCAGTGGAGGTGAGAGGAGCGGAGCCCTGATCAGCAGCCTTAATGATGAGTGTGTAATTAGAACGTTTCTCTCTATCCAGAGAGTTTGTAGTGCTGACAGCTCCAGTCTCTGAGTCGATAAAGAAATCTCCAAAAGTATCTAATTACAACAGGAGAAAAATAGAACATTTAAAGAATGGAAACAGATACAACTGAAGGTTGTAAGCTTAGTAATTAAGATGATTTATATATTTATTTTATGTACACAGCTATATTTTTCCAAGCATGGTGTTATATCTGCTCCACGTACCAAAATAAAAGTCCATTTCCCAGAATTCTCAGCCAAATAAAAAACTACAAACCCAGTCACATTATCCCTCACATGACCCGGCAGGTTGTACTAGTTTCATGAACTTCTAATCAAGGCCTGATCAGCACACACCCCATAAATAACTCTGACCTCGCCAAAAGCTCATTGTTCCACAGTGTTCAAAAGTGTTTTCATTAGAACCCACTATAGTGAAGTCAAGATTCTGAAGCTTGTGGCCAGAAAAGTGTACAAAAGATATCAATAATCAGTCTCAGAAGATACAAGACTAGCCATTGACAGTTTATATGAACTCACTGATGTGGGCAGAGTAGTGTGACAGTGTTAAATGTTCCTGTGCAGGGGGATTTTCAAATCCTACTTTGTTTCAAAATCTTGTGTTTAGATATAGGTAAACTGTCAGACTTAAAACTAACATTACATTACTATAATTTAATCAGATGACTGGAGAAACATTCTAACATCAGCTTGGTCAACTATCCTTCAAGAAAATGCATGAACATTTAACTCCTTTCATAAACATACTTTACTCACTCTCTATAGAGTAGGTCACCGTTCCATTGATCCCATTGTCAGGGTCAAAGGTCACAGTGGTGTGAATGACCCCTGGAGGGAGATTCTCCGGTATAACGATGTGGAGGAACGACTGGGAGAATTCAGGAGGGTTATCGTTGTCGTCGAGCACTGAGCAGACGACTGTAGTTGTGCTGGAGAGAGCAGGAATCCCGGCATCCTCTGCCTGAACTGCAGATCAGCCAATCAGGTGCAGCGTTAGGCCAGGAGACGAGCCCAATGATCAGTTAAAGTCAGAATAATCAGAAACTTTTTAGAGTCAGGAACGACTCTACTTTTAGAAACAAAGGCAATAGATAGTTCCATGCAAAAACTGCATCCTTAGTGTTATATATTTGTCTAAGTAAAGAATGAATGGCAGATACACATATTATATGAATTTGCAGAGATTGAACATTTACACTAATATTTATTTTTTGCAGTGTAATTGCTGCAATAAACTGTCTTACTTCTAAGATGGTTTGTAATGTTAATATTAAACAGCGGGACTGGAATTTTAACATGGACATCATGGTGGTTAATGCTCAAAGCACTAATGATCCAGAATATCTCACCTCTGAGAGTGAAGCTGTGCTGCAGTTCCCTGTCCAGCTTTGTGGAAGTGCTAATAAGACCAGCATGTGAGTCGATGGTGAAAAACTCATAACCAGCACCAGGCAAGAGGCTGTAGCTTATATTAGCATTCTCACCTGGGAGGAAAAGAACATACATATAAAGTTGTACATGAACTGCTATTTATCCACCTTTCCAAACCATTCATCCATCCATCATGTTTCTTTCCTCCTGCACTGTACCTGAGTCCAAGTCCAATGCTCTCACTGTAATCACTGCTTCTCCTGGCTCTCTGTTCTCCATCACGCTGGCTCTGTAAAGGTTCTGTTCAAACAGCGGCGTCTCGTCATTCACATCCATCAGCAACACAGTCAGAGTCTGAGTGGAGGACAGAGACGGTGTCCCACCATCTGAGACCTGCACTGTGAGCCCAAAGGCATGCTGGGATTCATAGTCCAGCGAGGAGTTCAAATACAAGAGACCTTGAAAGAAATTTTTAAAAAAAAGATGGCAAACATGCTGATTATCACCAAACCTGTCAAAACCAGATGTAGGAGATAATGCATGATGTTGCACTTACTTTACTCATTAAGTAAAATTTACTTAATGAGTCTAACTATTCATTAATTATTGCATATAAAATGACTATACTTTTATTGCAGTAGTATTTAACACACATTTGTAACAATTTAATTAAAAAATATATATACTACATCTTCTGCTGCTAATAAGAAAACAAAAGCCAGCAATGATGTTCAATAAGAAACTCTGCTCTGGTTAGTTTTGCACACTTTGTTATTTATGTACGTCCTAAACCAAACCACTTTATAGTGCACCCTATTTAGTGCACCCTTTTGGTAGTTTTTTCATTGCGTATCATTGCCAGAAGCCATATTGAAAAGATTTTTTTAAAAATCCAGTGTGCCGATTAAATCCCACAATGCACTGCAAAAGTTTTGCGCCTGAATGTATACTAAAGGCTACAAAATACCCATGATGCACTTAAGGGTTTCTAGGGAATAGGGAGTAAGGCATCATTTGGGGCACAGGCTTAGTCTATTAATGAACACATGCTACATGTATATGAGCAAGAGTAAAACATTCTTATCAACTATATTCTCTGACTTTATACCACATACCACACCACAGGATTTTACCTGATCTCTCCAAACGAAACATTCCAGCTTCATTTCCAGAGATCAGACTGAAGGTCATGTGACTGTTCTCGCCTTCATCTTCATCTCTGGCCAAGAAATGATGTAGAAGACTCCTGACCTCTGTGTCCTCTGCTATGTGAACCGTTTCATTTGAAACGAAGGCGGGGATGTTGTCATTGACGTCCAATAGGAACACTTGTGCCATCACCGAGTCAAAGTGTCTGCTGTCGCTGGCGGTGACAATGAAGGCAAAACTTTGATTGCGCTCACGATCCAACGGCAAAGCTGTTGAGACAACCCCAGTATCAGGGTCAATCCTGAATGGCAGTTTTTCCATAGTAAGGGTTGGGTCAAAGGTCATCGTGTAACGAATAGCACTGTTACGAAGAGTCGCATCACCATCGACTGCTTTAAAGACATACACTACGGTTCCTACGGCAACATCTTCCTGAACACCAAACACCACAATGCTGTTGTTGCCAGGGAAACTGGGGGCATGATCATTAACATCATCGACGCTGACAGCCACTAAAATAGTGGCGTTAAAATTGGGATGAACTTCAAAACAGTACTGCTGATTAGTCTCATAATCTAAAGGCTTCGCTATATAAATATTGCCATTCGCTGCATCAGTAGTAAAGTGCAATCTCCCCTCTCCATTAGCGACATTGTAACGCAACAGCTGACTAGCTCCCCTGGAAATTCCAAGTGAGCCGATCAGAGATCCCACGCTGGCATCCTCTCTGACAATTAAACGTCGGAGACCCAAAAAATCACGACTGCCCACTTTATATCCTTGTACCTGAGTACAAGTGTGTACCTGAAATTAAATATCGTTAAAAATGTTATTTTTATGAGTAATTATTAACAGTATTAAAAGTAATTATTTAGATATTGATGTGAGCCCTGAAGTGTCACCTGTATGTGTACAAGTGCTATCTGCTCTACAGGGGCAGCACCGTTGTCTGTAGCAACCACCCCGATGGTGTAGTTCATCTGGTGGTTTTGGTCAAATCTTGCCATAACTTTGATTTCTCCACTCTGACTGTCAATCTCAAAATGACCCTTTCCTTCATCTATAGGAAAAACAAGACAAGATTAAGTTTACGAGATTTAACAAAACGGTCTCCACCATCAATTTTTGACAGTTTATAAAATAGCACTTGATCCAGCACATCCTATTATTTTTCCATTTTATTTTTATATCGTGCTCCAACACTTAATCCGTCCACACAATTTAATATGCCACAAGATACTAAATTATATGTGGAACAGATGTAGGATTTTAGTACACTTTTAATTTGCAATGTTGATTTGATTTTAAAAAAATTTAAAAAATAATGGCAATGGTTTTGTTAACTCGGTGCGCTATTCTATAAAGAAATTTAGAAGAAAAAAAATAAGCTAACTAAACAGTCATGTGCTACATTTACAGCTCACTTTAAGTGAGTGTAGTTCCTAACTTTATCCATAAAATATCTGTTAAGTTATCTGATAAGCAATGTTTCTGATGCTGTCCTCCTTGTTGACTTCATTAATTGATAGTGTCATATTTATGTATTTAATATTGGCCTTGATTTTTTTGGTGTGCTTACAGCGCACGATATAAAGTGTGACATAATGTGGTTACAGGAAACTGTCAATAACCTGCATGTACAACTCCTACAACTCCTTCAGTCAATAGTTATGTCTGAGATGTGAGTACTGATGTGTGAAATTTCTGTATTAAATTCTCACTGTGTGCACAACTTTGAAAATGGCCCTGAATATGTGAGTGTTGTTAATAAACACCAATAAACACCAATATATAAGACACATATGTATATGTATGCTAGGTTTACCTTCTCTTAGAGAGAATGTGACTGTCCCATTTTCTCCTGCATCCAGGTCCTTAGCAAACACACTCATTATCACTGACCGGACAGGGAGGTCATCACATATCTATTAAAAAAAACAACAACACATTTTTATCATCAATATTACTACCCTACATTTCGCAGATAAGACTGGACACCCCTGAGCTATTCTATATACTGAATACAAATATTGTGTATTTAATATTCATATTGTATGAATTGATATATTATAATGATTTGTAAGATGTTCACACATGTTCAGACCAGGTTGTGTTACACTCATCCTGCAACACTACTTTTGGTCTAGTCATATAATGAAGATGTATGAATAATGCGTGAGCTAAAGTGAATTAAATATTTTGAACCTGCACATTGAGCTCCTGGTGTGTGAACTGAGGTGGATTGTCATTGATATCGGTCACGGTTACGTGGACGGTCGTGGTGGAGTTGAGGCGAGGATGACCGTGATCAGTCACCAATACTCTCAGAGTGTGCTGAGGTTGATGCTCCCGATCCAGAGCCTCCCAGTTAATCAGCTCTCCTGCCAAAAGCAAGAAAATACCACAGGACTGGAACGAATATCATCTAATGCCCAACCCGAGAGTCCTAAACAGCATACTGAGCACATTCATTACAAAAACATATTTAAAATATATACAGAAATCAGTGTACACTGATGGCAAATGAATTTAAGGAACTACATCATGCTTAAACTCTTACAGAAAACTTAAAAGAAAAACAAGCCCAAAGACTAAAAATGATATAAATGACCATCTGCATATAAAAACCTGTTCAAAGCAGTTTATATAAGGCTACAAATGGTCATCCATGGCTAGAAACATTCTCCAGTAGTTTAATAAAGGGTAACATTGGCTGTCCTCGGGATAAAAAGTATTCGAAAAAATTTGCTTAATAAGACTACAGATGCTGCTTAAGACTACAAATGGCCATATGTGGCTAATATGTTGTAAATGGTTATTATGGGATATAAACATGCTATAAAAGGTTGAAATGTGCTAAGGAAGTGGAAATTAAATGCTAAAAGTACTGCATATAATACAATATAAAAAAATATAAAATATGTTCTAGTTATTAAAGGCTAAACACACCCATCTGGGGAATAAATATGTTAAAACTTATCAGTAGATGGTGATTCATCGGCCATTTAATGCTAAAATGTTCTCAAAGTTTATTAAGTAAGGAATAAAATTCAATGAGGGTGTGCAGTTATAGGGAATTAATTAATGATGTGATTATTTTCCTATAGCAACATGTGCTGAAGTGCTTTATGTCTCTTACACCACAGCAATCTGCTACTTTTTAATCTTTTTTTTTTTTTTTCAAAATGGAGCATACACGTATTTGAGGCTAATATGGTTATCAGTGCTAAAACAAAGTGATGTTTAAGTATTAAAATGGTTAAGAGGGTTAAACAGTGTGTATAGTTTGTGCTCAAAGTTTGTTAAAGTCTACAAAATTGCTGATTGCCTTTCTGTAAAAAATAAAATAAATAGTTCAAACAATTTCCTAAAGACTAACAGCTCTAGTCTTTGTAATTTAAAAAAAATGTTTATTAATTAATAAAAACGGCTGCCCTTGGGTAAAGCTCAAACAATTTATTAAAGGATGAATCCTGCAGTCTCACCGGTTTTAGAGTTGATGCGGAAGTGTTTGGTGTCAGACAGCAGGATGTAGGACAGCTGTCCGTTTTTCCCCGAGTCTCTATCTGTAGCGTTCAACTTTCCCATCAGGCCGTGCGGGTTCAGACTCTCTGGGATGCTGAAAAAATATCTGTCTCTACCGAAAACTGGAGTGTTATCATTTTCATCCTGCACTGAGATGATTACTGTGGCTGAAGTGCTCACTTCTTCATCATCTTGAGCTGTGGCAAGAATGTGAAATCTGTACATCCTCTCCGACTCGTAATCAAGACTGCGAGCCACAAAGATCCAGCCGCTGTCAGGCTGGATAAGGAAAGGCAACACTGTGGACAGAGGCTCCATAGAGTAGCTGAGGTTTCTGGGTAAATGCGATCCAGGCTGTGATTTGATCCCATGGGCACGCACTTGGATGACACGAGTGCCACTTTGGGCATTTTCTCCAATCTCGACTTGGTAGATTAGTGTCTCGAAGGCTAGTACGTCCTTCGTGTTTGCTGAACAGTCAAGCTCCACCGTAAGGCTCATTGAGGAGCTTAAAGATGGATTTCCTTCATCCTCGGCCACCATGTTGAGCTCATATCTCTGTGGAGTGTCTTTTATCTCTGTAATGCTGCTCTTTAGTGTTAGAGTCCCAAAATGAGGATGAATGCTGAATAACTGGCTCTCTGGACGCAGAAAGTAGCGAATCTGTCCATTAGTGCCACTATCGTTGTCATGAGCGTGTGCTACATAGAGCATCGTCCCAGGAAGAGCTTTCTGGGACATTGTGATGAGATCGAAGGTCATGGGGAAGACAGGGGGGTTGTCGTTGATGTCAGTGATGATTATGTGGACGTGAGTGGTGCTGTAAATGGGTGAAGTACCAGTGTGAGCCTGAACAGTGAGAAGTGCACTTGGTAGGGACTCATGATCCAGGGAAATGTTGGTGTAAATCACACCAGACTGGGAATCCAGAGAGAAAAATCCCTCAGGGTCACCAGCGGAGATTCTATACACATGAGCATCCACCAAATCTGCAAGGGATAACACCTTTATCAGTGCATTATTATCCATTAACAAAAAACATATACTCTCCAAAGTTCTTGGTGGCTGTGTCTCAAATCACATATGTTTACTGCAGGTAGTGTGTTCACACTTAACAACTGTTACAAGGCTGTACCTTTTCATGTAATATGCAGATGATGTGCTACATTGGACAATGGACAATTTTCCTCATTTTCTTCCCAATTTGGTCATTTGCCAATTCCCAATCAATTCCCTAGCTCTCGGTGAAGCCACCGCATCTCTTCTAACTGCTAGCGCTGTCTGTTCTCTTCCACATACATTAGCTCATTGAGCCCTACGATTGGCTAGTGTGGCTGTGGTTGACCAGGGAGAGTTTTTTTCCTGTTCATTTGCATGTTTCATTTAAATTTCGCCATACTGACCTCCTATTAGTGGCTTTTAGATGAGCAGCATTCACCCTTTGAGATTTTAATAAAAATTTTCTGACAATGCCAGAACTTTATCTTTGGCTGCAATGACACTAAATCAGCAGAAATAATTCTTTTATGACACGCAATTATTGTGTGCAGTGTAAACCCGGCTTAACTCAGTGAACGAAAACTCACCATGACCTTTTACAACCTGCACCTTCCCCACCGAGGTGCCAGGAGGAGAATCCTCAGACACCGAGAAGCTGTAGTGGGCTTTTTGGAAGAGCACAGGGGCGTGATCAGCATTCAGAACGTTAATAATGATGTCAGCAGGTCTCGGAGAGGCCACACCCACTCCATCATAGGCGGAGACAGTGAGTCGCACACTGCTGATGCCCAGCTCAGAGAGAGTGGAGGTGATAGAGAGTGTACCTGCAGACCACACACACACACACACACACACACACAAAATAAGCCTGTTTTTCCAGAGATTTAAACGTAATAGGCAAAACAGTAT
>CM074972.1:4854686-4894024 GCA_037577455.1 Pangasius macronema
AGTACTTAAACTCCTGTACCTTCTTCACCTCTTCACCCTGTAACCTTACTGTTCCACTTCCCTCCCTTTCATTCACAGTGTGACGGTTTTGTGTCTATATATTTTATTTTGTCCTACACTCTGTCAGTAACTGGCTTTTATTAAGGTGATTTTTGTGTAGTATATAAAACTAAATGATAATGCTAAATAAATAAAGCGCTTCCTCACCGCCGTGTCATCCTCCTTGTACACTTTGATGGTTTTGTCCGCCTCGGCTGTGATCAGGCGGCTCTCGGAGTGATCAAACACGCAGGAGAAAATCCCCGACTCGCTGTCCAGAGAGCCAGGCTGCACGGCCGCGTGGATCCGCTGGAAATTATACCCCGTCCTCCAGTCCCACAGGTGGATTGTACCATTATCAGCTGAGGGAGGCAAGGAAGGAGGGAAAAGATGTTAGAAATGAGATTTTTTTTCCATTCCTGAGATGATCCTACATAAATCAAGGTCTCGATATGGGCAAAAAAATAAAAAGTAAAAGAAAAAAAGGAGGGAAAAAAAAAAAAGTGTGAACCTCCAGAAACCAGAACTCCATCCGAGTTGACTGCGAGCGTGTTAATGATGGCGTTGTGTCCTGACAGATTCTGGATGAAGTTCCCATCTGGAAATTTCCACTGCTTGATGTTGTCTGGAGATCCCGAAGCAAATGTGTATCTGCGTTAAACAGGAAAGGAAAGGAGTTACAGCACCTCATGCACAAGCTGCCCAACAATCATAGCTGTAAATAATTCATTCATGATGTTCTTCTTACAGAAATCATTCACACACAGTGGTAATTGTGAACTTATAGATATTTCACTAATATTAATAGAACAATAATAGTAATTAGTAATAACAATAATAATAATAAATCTGTGTTTCTGTTTAAATTAACAGCCAACAATCAAGTGCACGATGCTTACTGTCGCGGATGCAGCACCAGCGCTCGCACAGATTTCTTGTGATTGGTCAGCGTGGCTCTCGTCTTCCCAGCGATCAGATCCCAGAGTCTGATGGTGGTGTCGTGACTACCTGTAACACCACAGCCACAAACACAACCAGTTTAATGAGTACAACAACTTAAATGTCTGTAGTGTAGTCAAATACAAACTGTACTGAAGCATGACTGGTTTATAATCCAGGTCCGAATGAACACCCAAGAACCAGTTTTATTTTATCAGCCATTAAAAATAAACAAGACTCTTCACTCTTCACCACTTTAAGTGAAAGCTTTCTGTATTTCTAATACATCATTCAATCTCTCAGTGTCTTTACAAAAATTGTTTATCTTTTATCTTTCACACAGTATTCTGTAAAAATTCAAACTGTACTAAAAATTATAACAACATATCCAATACTAGTGATACGTATTGTGTCATAATGCATCACAATCTCCATATCGTCACGCCATATCGTATATCCCCGCCGTACATTCTGTACTTATACATTTGAACACAAACAGCCACCTAATTGTACTAAAAGAGACGTTTGAGCTCACCTGTGATTATCTGAGGCTCGACACTCTGACACTTCACCGTGGCGACCGTGTTGGTGTGACCCGTCAGAGTGTGGACGTTAGCTTTGGTTCTAACGTCCCAAACCTACAAAACACACAAACGACAGTCTGTATTAATATCCTGTTATAAGAATATGCCTCTCTCATATTAATAGCTCGTGTCACAATTAGACTCTCATTAATGAATTAATGATGTTAGAAGGGTGAGTGTGTGTGTGTGAGACTCACTCTGGCTGTTGCATCGCGACTGCACGTCACCAGGACGTCGATGGTGGGATGGAGGTCCAGGTCATAAACGGCGCTCAGGTGACCGTGGTAGTGACGGATAACCTGCAGAAACGGTTATTGACAATAGAGGTCACGTATCCATTACATCATGTTGGAGCTGCATTTTGAAGTTATGCATCTGCCCTGGCCCATCATTCCTACAGTGGTGTGTGTGTGTGTGTGTGTGTGTGTGTATACCTTGTTGTACTCCAGATCCCAGCACTTGACCTGTTTGTCCTCTCCACAGGAGAACAGATACGGGCTGCGTGAGCTCACGGCCACTCCCCTTACTGTACTGATGTGACCTGTTAGAGAGAGCTTCAGCTTCCCACTCGCCAGATCCCAGATCTAAACACACACACACACACACACACACACACACACACACACACTCAATCTCACAGTCACCATTATCCATCCTTCCCTGTTTAAATACCTTGAATGCTTAAGAAGCCTAACATAACACACATCTCCAAGATCTTGTGCTGCTGAATGTAGAACGTATTATTCTATATAATATAAAAAATAAGTGATCTTAAATAAATTCAAAACCCACACCTTTATGGTCCTGTCTGCAGATCCAGTAACAAACCACTGGTTTCCAGGCTCCACTGCTAAACACCTGACCCAGCCGAGATGGCCACTGATCACCTGCGACACACACACACACACACACACACACACACACATATGCATAAGAAACACACAATTGCTCCACAACGTCATGCATTAACTCATAAGGATTCAAGAGGAAAATTTAAAAGTGCTTTTTCCCCCCATCCATACTAGTGCCCTAGACAGGGGACAGAGTGCGCACTATTCAGGCCACCTATCTAGTGGAATATACTCCCATCCAGATCCACATTAATGTTCGCTCCTGTTGTTTAAGATACAGAGTCAAAATCTGTAAAGTAAATCCTATACTACTACTTTGTTTAACAGTTTAAATCACAAAAGATGTAAGTTTTAGACTGTCATCCACTCAAAGCTCTCTCTCTCTCTCTCTCCCTCCCTCCCTCCCTCTCCCCTCACCCGGTAGAGTTTCCATGGTGGGTGCCACTGTGGTTTGGGCATCGTTGGAGCTTTCCGAGGAATCAGCGCAGAATTCTTCGTCCCTCCCGCTTCCATTAATGCCTGCACACAAACAGAAGATGAGTCGAGTCGAAGTGAAGAATCCTAAGCATTATATTAAATTTATGGTGCCCATGTGTGCAGCTTAATTGGCTAAATTATAGACGTGGAAGTAAACACGGTCTGCTCACCAGTGTGTGTTGTGGTGGCTGGGATCGCTCTGCTGCCCCGGCATGTCTGTGGATATCTCCCACACTCGCTGCAGTTCGAGCCATGTCCTGCCTGCAATGCAAACGCGCACGCACACACACACAATAGTAAGATAAAGCAGGCTTTCCACCCACAGGGAGTTTTCCTGAGGGGTGTCTGTGTGTGTGTGTGTGTGTGTGTGTGTGTGTGTGTGTGTGTGTACCTTGCTTGAGACAGAGGCAGAGCCAGTGCCATGGAGTGAACTGCGGCTTCGCTGGGCATCTTCTGCAGCTGAGTGTCAGCAGTGAGGCCAACTCCTGAACATCATTAACACACTGCGTTAGGTTAATGCATGACATTACACTGTAAGGCTTAGCAGTTAGCATCAGTGTTCAGGACGTACCTGGGGCAGATGGGTACGGGTGTGTTCCTGTGATGAGGTACTCTGGATCACTCTCTGCAAAAATACAGGAATACTTAATTAAGATTAAGACAAAGACTAACAGGACAAAAACTAAACTACACTTACACCAGTAGAGGGGGTGAAGTGCACTTTTTGAGGTGGGACAAAAAGTATGATCATTTAAAGCACTTAAAAAAAACATGTAATATTTTGTATTTTACACTGTGGCGTAACTTATAATCCTGAAAATATGATACTGAAAACTGATTTCCTTTTTAAAATGTTATGATCATCAAATCACTGCAATATTTAATTCCTATTAAATAATATATAGTTGCAATTAAATTATATATAGATTATTGGTATCAAATTGCAGAACACAAAAAATTCACCAGTTTCACAAAATTGCACAATTATGCTAATTAATTCGAGAACTTCCTGTCTCCGTCATTGTGCCTTTACAGATTTACACAACCCTGATGATCAGATCGCAGACAGTTCAGTCGTGCTGCATGTTCGTGATCAGCAGGTAAGAATATTTGCGCTCACCGGCTGACGTGTAACTCGAGCTGTCGTACGGATCCAAGGCATTTGGAGCCACTTTGCTTTTCCCTTCTTTGAGGACGGGCATGTGCAACACTGGGCCGTACTCCACCCTCAGCTTAGCGGCCATCTTCAGCTTATGACTGCAAAACAAAATCACTCACACGATCAACTGATTAATAATACTTACTTTATACACCGCCCGGCCACAAAAAAAGTCGCAGTTCAGATTTTAATAGGCAAATACATAAGTCTATGAACGGATCATTGTTAGAGTGATTATAATGTTTCTAGTATGTTATATAATTGGCAGCAGTTCTTTTCATCTTAAAAGATGAAGTGTGTAGCTTTTTAGTTCTTTAATAACCATGTAGAAAGATGCATCATGGCCATATTCCAGGACGACACTGCCAAGATTCATCAGGGTTAAAATTGTGAAAGAATGGCTCGGAGAGCATAAAGAATCATTTTCACACATGAATTGGCTCCTCTGAGTCCTGACCTTAACCTCAGTGAAAGTCTGTGGGACGTGCT
This sequence comes from Pangasius macronema, assembly GCA_037577455.1. Classification (NCBI taxonomy): domain Eukaryota; kingdom Metazoa; phylum Chordata; class Actinopteri; order Siluriformes; family Pangasiidae; genus Pangasius; species Pangasius macronema. The sequence continues at coordinate 4,859,225 of CM074972.1, forward strand.
GGAGGAGACATTACAGAGTGCTCACCTCTTTCACTGTCAGTACAAGATCTTGACCAAAAACTGATGCACCGATAACATCACAACATTTATTTCCATCAGTTTTTGGTCAAGATCTTGTACTGACAGTGAAAGAGGTGAGCACTCTGTAAAGTCTGTTATTTGGTAAAATAAAAATGAATACATGCACAAAAAAATGCTCAGTGCATAAACTGAATATTTGAATAAAACCCGGTGTCAGTGCTGTCATTAAACCCACCTCTCCTCATCCAGAGAGACCTGCTTGGCTTGATCGGACACAAACATGTCATGGCTTCGCTTAAGAGACCTGAAGACCAGCGTGTGCACCGAGTGCTTCTGCACCTCCTGAATGTGATGAAAAACAAATTAAACAGTCAGGACGAGCTTTCCACACATATACATATACACTCCACATGTTAAGGTTTTAGTGATCTTGATGATAAATCATTGGTCAGAAAATGAGCAACAGTGAAACAAATGAAACTCCTGAGAGCTCCTGTGCCACCATTTGCTGGTTACTGTTTGGGGAAAGGCTAGAAACAGGGAAATTCAATTCTGTAGTCTTCTTGTATGCAAAGGAAAAATCATGATTAGGATTAAAATGATTGATGTAAAATTCAAACTAACACATGTCTGGGTGTACAAAATTTTCTGGGATTTTTTTTCCTTCTAGTAGTGTGCTGAAGTCTTAGACACATGCAAAAAAATGCTGTAAACCAAAGACACCTTTAAAAATAATGGAATTAAACATGTGTAAATAAAAAAAGTAAACGGTAATAAACCAAACAAAGTCAATAATTGTTGTTAAAAAAAATAGTAGTCTCAGGTGCACGTTTATGAGGAAATGAGCTTGCAAGTTTATTGAGCATGTTGGAGAATCTGCCTCAGCTCTTCTGGAGACTTGCTTCTTCCTTTTCAACAAAACCCAGCAGCCTTCATGCCTTCATACATTTAAAGTTTTTGCCAGAAAAGTGATGTTTGGCAATCTAAAATGTTTTTTGTACTGACTTGATAATGCAGAAGTCATAAAATAAACATGGGGCGTCTGAGACTTTTGCATCACATCCTGCTGTTGTAATAATTCCCCTCCATTCTGAAGTGTCTTATATTATTGTTCAGATTTTCAGTCTTGGTTTATAATTTGTTTCATTTTAACAGATTATCCAAAAGAGTGAGCACTTCCTGGAGTCTTTCCATACAAAGCACAGCCGCTCTTTTTCTCTCCAGGACTTTGGGAAATCTGTACCAACCTGCATTATTACAGAAATAACTAGTGGTAATAACATAAGCCCAGTTCTCTGGGTCAAACCAATCCAGTCAGAATAGAGTGCTGTTTGTTTGTTTGTTTGTTTGTTTACAGACTCTGAGTTAAAATCAGCTCCCTAACAAACCTATGTGCAAATGTTGAGCATGAATGCAGGTTCAACAGAAGGGATAATACAAAAAAATACGTTCAGACTGTAGCCGAATAAACATTTTTAATCTATATTAATTCACCATACTCCGTTACACTAGTGTAAGGCATTTCCAGCGCGCGCTGCGTTACTCTTCTCCCAACATAAGCTTAGCTAACTGAGCTAGCCCACTAAAGCCTGGTGTTATAACTCACTAAGTCGCTAAGACATGCTTAAAAACTGTAAGAAAACACACTCAGAAGTAAGAAATGACAAACCTCCGTCATGTTTGATGATGTTTTCGTTCTTCTACTCAGTAACTTTTAGCTAAAATAAAAGGAAACCACACCGCACACAGAAAAACACAACACTCCGGAAGTGATTGTTTTCTACTTCCGGCACATGCTAAGCTCTCTCTCTCTCTCTCTCTCTCTCTCTCTCTCTCTCTCTCTCTCTCTCTTCTTCGTGTGATCACAGCTCGTTCGCCATTATCCACCTAGTGTCTCAATCTGGGAGTGTACAATACAGAGTACAGACACAACTGTTAAAAATAGATAGATAGATAGATAGATAGATAGATAGATAGATAGATAGATAGATAGATAGATAGATACTATATGGCCAAAAGTATGTGGACACCTGATCATCACACCCATATATGGTTCTTCTCCAAACTGTTACCATAAATTTAAAAGCACTGAATTATCTATAATTATGTATGCTTTAGCTTTAACAATTTCCCTTCACTGGAATTAAGAGGCCCAAAGCTGATCCAGCATGACAATGCACCTGTGCACAAAGCAAGCTCCATGAAGACATGTCCTGCTTCTGAATTCACCTACAATCCGTCCTAAATAGTATCCGAGATTAGAATTAGTGTCCCCCAAATCGTAGTATATTGAAATGAGTTTCCTAAAGGTACCCGGATGGTCTACTATTTCCGGTAGATTTTCGAAGTGGACACTTTTTCAGCTAATATTACCCACAACTCCTTGCACAAGGGAGGAGGATGTGGAAGGTTTGTGGATGGTTTGCTTCACCGAATTCGCTGAAATGCAACAAGGAGTTTGTTTACGGTGACGGTGTGCGTTACTAGGCAACAACCTTCTCTTTGGGTACATGATGTGATCCCAGTACCTGCATACTATTTTGCTACACACTCAAAAGTTTTTTCTTTACAAAAAGAGTACATACCTTTAGTGAATAGTATAAGTAGGCGAAATGAGACGCAGGAACGGTGTGCCAAGTTTGGAGTGGAAGAACTCGAGTGTTCTACACAGAGCCCTGACCTCAACCCCACTGAACTGGAACGCTGACTGCACCCCAGACCTCCTCACCCTGCATCACTAATGCTCTTGTAGCTGAATGAACACAAATCCCCAGAGTCACGCCCCAAAATCTAGTGGTAAGCCTTCCCAGAAGAGTGGAGCTTATTATAACAGCAAAGGGGGAATAAATCTGAATGAATGTTCATCAAGCACATATGAGTGTGATGGTCAGGCATACACATTTTAGTCATATAGTGTATGCTGTTAAAATTATGTCAAATTATTTACTGAGATTTCTAAAAATCAATATTAACATTTTTCTCTGATGAAGAATTTAAGATTTTGCACATTTCTTTCTCTTAAGAAACGATATTAAAGTGAAAAATTCATAGATGAGTCACAAAAGACTTAACTTGCTTGTTCAATGTATAAAGCTAAATATAACCATGTATTTCAAATGTTGATCTCTAATACATTAATCATAGAATTACTTAAACATGAGCTATAATGTTAAATAAGACAATTAATCTCTGTTTATACTGTATATGTGGAATTTTGTTTCCAAGATCTTATACTTTTCTGTATTGAATATTAAGTTCTTTAACACAAATATCATGAGACAGACAAGGCTCAGAATCGCCTACACTTTTTCCTTCATCGAGGAATGTAAATTATATTAATATATATGCAGACTGAAAACACCCCACCCCCTCCTCAGGCACTCGTATTTTATGATGCTATAACATATCATCACATGTTCAGGACTAACTCTACTCCGCATTCATTTACAAACTGAATTACACACTCAGGATGGTGTGATTTTGGACAGATTTTCCAGCAAGGTGTTCAGCTACCTGTTCAAGAGAAGGAGTTTTCAGATTTACTCCACTTCAACAACAGATGCTCATGATCCGAACCTATTTTCTTTCTCATCAAGGTGTTCATGGTACTTTTTACTCTTCCACAGTTAACACCTGCATAAAATCATCACTTGTGTTCATGCAGCAAGCCGCAGAAATTATAAACATTTGAGATTTTTAGCTCATTAACAGGAGGAAACAAAAAATGTGTAGGAGTTGGGGAATAAACTCAAACACTAGTGGAAAAAAAATTAAAGATATTCCTAAGATAAGATATTTTTAAATAAGGACAATGAGGACAAGCCTAGTACAAAACTTTTTTTTTTTATTTTTCATGGCCAAGTTTGCAAAACATCTAGAAAAATATACAACAAAAAGCTTAAATTTTGCACAAACAGAATCGTATCGAGGAAAAAATGGAACATAAAACAGAAAAGAAAAGAACATTCACATTTTTTCCTCCGTCATCAATAAAACCACATTCTTATGTTTGTTTTCGTCGTTTTCCTTATGCGGCGGGCGGAGCTCCGGGCCTGCTCAGTCACGCGTCTGCACAGTAGCCCGAGTCGTTGGAGAGTTGAGAGTTGGAGCTGCGGTTCGAGGCCGAGTTGTTCCAGATGTCCAGGTTCATGTGGGGGCCGAATGGGTTGAAGCTGGAGAAGTGCTTAGAGGGAAGCGGCTCTGGAGTGAAGGGAGACACCGGAGAGACGGGCACGGAGCGCTCAGTGTGGAAGTGGCTCTGATACGGCTCGCTCTGAGGAGTCCAGATAGAACCGAACAGACTGGAAGAGATCGGAGACAGACTCCGGGTGCCTGAGAAATACGGCTGAGAGAGAGAGAAAGTCTAAGATTGGATCTTGGATAACTGAATACTTTCATTTCGTTTTCTCACTGTCGCAACATCTGCGTTAAATTAGGGCATGGTTTATGTATATGATATATAAATAAAGGGTAAATTAGGATATTATGATTGAGAAGGTGACCTACAGTTTGGGCACCATTCAGAACAGTGGAATAGTCTGGAAGCTCACCTTGCTGCCCACACAGCTGGTCATGTCCCAAGAGGAAGTGACCTCGTGTGGTGTTTCCTCACTCCAGCTGGCCTGTGTTTGAGTTTCACGGCACGGGAATCTGTTCTGGTAACTTCCGTTCCCTTAAATGGACAAAACTAAGCATTATGAAACATTCTGTTCCTTTTCTAACAGAATGATAGATGTACGATAGAGAAACAGAAAGAGAGAGAGAAAGAGAGAGAGACTTTTACCTGACAGCATGTAGTTATTTGGGGGACAGTAGGGATACGGGTTACTGCACTGACTGGCTGCGTTATTCCACAAGAAGCTTCTAGAAAGAGCAGATAATAACAGATCAACACACGCACACACACACGCGCACACACAAAAAGCATCCATCCCTCTATTCATCCAACCAACATCCATCCACCTCAAACTTGTTTACATCCTTCCATCAAACCAGCATCCATCCATTTAACTAGCATCCATCCATTCTTCCATCCATCCAGCATCCATCCAACCAACAAGCACCCATCTGTTAAACTACCATCCATCCATCCATCTAGAATGCATGTATCCACCCATCCTTCCAACAAGCATCCATCCATCAACCCATCCATCACTCAACTATTTACCCAGCCAGCATCCATCTGTTCAACTAGCACCCATATTAACCCAGCATCCATCCATCTCATATCTCCTTATATCATTCAAGCACATATTTATTTACATCCATCCACCCATCCGCCTGCCTATTCACATTCATCCATATCCAACCATCCATCAGACCATAAACCACTCTGTGTATCTAGCCGTTTACAGAGGTGTGTCCTTTCATGTGTGTGTGTGTGTTCCATACCCAGTGAAGGGGTTGGAGTTGGAGTTCTGGTTGTAGGTGCTGCGTGGTTCTGGCATGTTGTACCTAAAACCATTGGTCAGAGGAACAGAAGGAGCGGACCACGTCTCCTCCGGCATGTACGCACCACCCGCGTCTGAGGACACAACACCGTTCAATATCGGTTAAATACTTCTTGGAGTTTATGAATCAGTATTTGTCATCGCTTTTCATTATCATCTACACAGCTGCCGAAAAAAGCACTTTTGGGCAATTAGCGCTCACCTGAGCTCCTGTCCACACCTGCAGCCACGTCGGCGAAGCTTGGAGAGAGAGCGGGAGTTTCAGGGTTCATGTACAGATTGTTCATGCTGTAACACACAACGTCAACACGCTGCTCATTTTGCAGGAAAATATGAAATGTAAAATATATGTCATTAGAAATAAAGTGTAATATGAGAGCAGGAGATTAAGAGATCTCTTCACACAAGGATTTCGGGGAATTGATGCGTTTCACTTTTAAATAAAGCACATATAAATAATGGCACATTTACCGGTTCATGTTTCTTTTACCTTTGAGTTTTAAAGGTGCAGTTCACTGGTGGGTAACAATCACGGTCGCTTGTGTACGTGTTGTACTGTACTGGATCTCCTGAAATAAACACACGGTACAATTAGGGTGCAGTACAGTGAGGACACACACACACACACATGCACGTGCACAATTTAGCTAGTATACAGTTCCAACACACGTATTTGTATTCATGATATTCTAATACACACTCACAAACTCACACATATACAATATGTATCTTCATTTAAACAGCCGAAATAAACATCAGCTATGTCAAAGGCAAGCAGAGTTAAAATATAGTGTGTGAGTGTGTGAGTGAGAGAGAGAGAGAGAGAGAGAGAGAGAGAGAGTCTAAATTATATTCACATTTGTTATACATTGTCTCAGGTTAGTTATAAATGTATATGAAGGTCGAGTTCTCTTTGTGTGTGTGTCCGTCTCTTTCTTGTTGGTTGTGGTGGTACTGTTCTGTGTGTGTGTGTGTGTGTGTGTGTGTGTGTGTGTGTGTGTCTCACTCTGTCGTGCTCTGCTGGGGTCTTTCTCTCCCTCTACACTGCTCCAGCTGCCCCATGATCCCCTGCTGGCCCTGACGCTGCCCGACGAGCTGCCCGAATCCGAGCCTGACTCCCACTGAAGCCGCCGCTCTGGGGCCTTCCGCCGGGGTCTGGCCAAACACACGCCTGAACAAAAATACACACACAACACACAGTATAACTCACTGCACCTGCATGTACGTAAAAAGCCCTTCTCATAAAAAACAGGAAATAAATTTGATGAGAGAAAATGCGACATGCACTGAGTGTATGACGCTGAATAAAGCATTTCCTCACCGTTTTGTTTAAGAGGACTCTCCACCGCCGCCGCCGCTGCTGCTGCTTTGGGGATCTCCAGCTTCATGCTGGCCGAGTGGTTGTGGTTTCTAGCTATATTACGTGGTTCTCTGTACTCAGGTTCCCTCTCGAGCTCCGTCATCATTATAGCGCTGCTCTCCGGGAGCCTGTAGGTTAATCAGCGATATGAATTAATAGAACGTTATGAAAGTTAAGACAGGATAAAGACAGGGTTTATTATGTAGCTCAAAGGTCCAATCGTGACTTTCTGGAATGTTGTGAGGTGAATCTCAGGACTGCTAATAACTTAAGAAGTGAAAGTGCTAAGCTAACACTTTTAAAGCAAACGCAACTTATATTTTGTGACGAAAACTGAAAACTGAATGAAACCAAATACCTTTAATCAGAGTTCAATACTCTTGATAGCATTTAGTATGACAACAAGAACGAAATCACAGTTTCAGCTAGACGGATATTTCCAAATGACGTGTATATGCACAGAAATGACGTGACTTACAGGCTACAGTGTGCAGAAATGTTTTAATTATGATAATGACGCCCTTCAAGATGGCAGCCTATTCTGAGATCAAATCATTTAAGCCTGTGTGTTTGTTAACCAAACGTGATGTCATCCATAGACGTGCTTCTATAACCCCAAAACTATCGGACACTGCTCTTTGCTTATATCAGGATGCTTTATTACTGATGAAAGCTCTGGGAGTCGTGTGTGTGAATCCACTCACCCTAGTACAGTTTCGACGGGCTTCCTGCGGTTCTTTCCTGAGTTTTTCTTCGTTTTGGTGTTGGAAGTGGACACTGCGAGCTCGGAGTCCTTCTCTGCTCTCTTCTTCTGAGAGCTGTCGCTCTCTCTCGGCTTGACACGAGAAGATCGGGAACACGTGTTAGCCATTAACCAGTCATGACTGTGCTGAATGTATTAACAGGAACCTTATAACTCTGTTTCAATGAAACACTTATTAAAGCAGTTATTAAACACTGACAGAGAAAACACACCCAGCTCTATCTGCATACCTCAGTGTCCAAGTTTTCCCTTTTGTCCTCATCTCTTCTTCGGCTGCACCTGCTCTCCACCTGTCCATCCTCATGAGCCTGAGGCACGTGATTGGCTGTGATGCTTTCAGGAAATCCAGGAAGCGTTTCCATGGGAAACATATCTCCTGGCATCGTTTTTTCCTCCCTGATCTGTTCTTTCTGTTCCACGTGGAGTACTGACTCGATTAAAGCATCATCGTTATTGTTGTTATTACAGACATCAGGGTCGGCGTCGAACGCCTGTTCCTCTCTCTCTTCATCCATTGGAGGGTTAGGAATAGCATTAGCAGCATTAGCGTTAGCCGCAGAGCTGCTTTTGTATCTGTAAAGGAATGAAACTCGCGTTTGTTTTTTCTGAGGCTGGATGGAGCCTCCGGAGCTCTTCCTAGAGGAGGTTTGGGAACGAGCCGTCCCGTTGGCTAAGGCCGTGGAGCCCCGCCCTTTCCCTTTATCAGACGTGTGGCTTGTGTCGGAGTAACTTTTGCAGCTACCTTTGCCTTTACTGCAGGAGGAAATAAACAAAATAAAGACGTCAAAGATACTTGCAGACTTTAAAACAAATTTTTTTTAATCACTTTCTTTTTTAAATGGGCAATGCAGAGAGAAAAAGTACTCAGTGTTTATGGCATTTTTATCACCAGTCGTTAGAAGGTGCGTGTATATATATGTGTGTGTGTGTGTGTGTGTGTGTGTGAGTGTGAGTATTAAAAGGCAGAGTGCTGAGTGCTACCTGGTGCTGTTGGGAGTGTTATGGCTGCTGTTATCACGGGGGTTCGAGTTATGGTTGCTGCGTGGAGTTGGAGTGGAAAACTCTCTCAGGATGAACTGAGCCTGGTGGAAGGCCATGAGACACACTCCGGCCAAAGAGAAGCTAATCACACAACAGGAGAAAAACACATTGTTACACACACTTTAACCTGAAACTGTCCTGGAATTGTCTCCAGGAGTGTGTGTGTGTGTGTGTGTGTGTGTGTGTGTGTGTGTCTAACCAGGTGAAGACGAGTGTGATGACCCAGAAGGACTCCTCCCAGCTGGGCCCGGGGACGACCTGAGCACACAGTGGCAGCATGTGATGTGGCAGAGTGACGTTCAGGGTGAAGGGGAAGGAAGAGCCGCGCTCCGTTATTAACGTCAGGTCTCTGATCACCCACGATGACGTGAAGTCTGGCGTGAACCTGGGAAGAGAGAGAGAGAGAGTGAATGATAAAGAGAGAGAGAAGAACCAATATGAGTAAGATCCACAAACAGTGAAAACACCGGGGCAGATGGGTGCGTCATTTTTACATATTCTGTAGTCTGTAAGCCTTCATCATCTATTTTCTTTTCTTTTTTTTACTGTTTTATTGCTAAGCAGTGAAATAATGATTACATGATCATCAAATCCTTTTTTATCCTTATATATTAAGCCTATTGAGCTAACTGGCTAGTTTCTGGAGTAAAGGCTAGGAGTATTTATGATTATGACTCACTTTCATCTGCTAGTTAGTACCAAAAGTGAAGACTACAAACATTTCTAAATTCAAATAAAAATGAAACATAACTCCACCCTCTTTGATGATGTCACTTTGCAAACTTGTGTAAACTTACGCTATGGTGATCTCGGAGGAGGAGTTGTAGTCGACGCGGAAGGAGCGGCACTGCAGCACCTCGAAGCCGAAGCCCTGGCACTTGTAGCCGTTAATGCTCATGGACATGACGGTGAGAGGAAGCTCGCCTGCGTTCTCCACTTTAAAACTCTTCTGGATGGCGAACAGAGGCTTGCTGAGGTGACTGCGCAAACCTGAGAGACACAAGATGGCAGATTCAAACACACTGCACTGCGCCAGGTGCTAATATAGTTAATGAGTGGCCTGATTTCCGTCAGTCGGAGAGGCAGTCTCACCATCTCTGCACTCCATCAGGGTGGACTGAGGGACGTTAAAGCGCAGCGACGCCCCAGGACCGGGCAGTTTCCCCCCCACACGCAGGAGCTCCTTCGCCCCAAATCCTTTCACCAAAACCAGGTCAAAGACCGTCAAGTTATTCCTGAGAGGAGCATAGAGGAGGAGTCGCATATGTGCAGTCAAATAATATAAACACATTAAAATAACATGGAATAATCATATTCCTAGAATAGAATAGACATCACATATCTGGATTATGAATGCTAATATTGCAGCTACAATGATGGAAATTATTGAACTATTAAACTAAAAAATAAATGCATTCGGGGACATACCTGATGAGAAGAATGGAGGTGACAGGTTTGTGTTCAGTGGGTGTGTACCCTACGGACACACTCCTCGTCTCCCACGGCTGCAGAACGATCCTCTGCACGCTGCCGCTGCGGTGGACCTCCCGAGTCTAAACACGTGAACAGCAGCAGATTTCAGTTATACTCCAGATTTAGTATAGTAGTCTTCTTTCCTGGATCACTAGCGATGAGTGTGATGATGCTGAACTGAAGGCTACACGTTTCCCTTACTTATTAACGACATTAGCCACATAGCGCCAATGCAGCTAAATACAGGGTGGACATTCTGGTCTTACACTGGACCAGTTGACACTCGGATTACCTTCTGATCAGTCGGCAGCAGAGAAAACTCAGCTGTAGTGATGTTCACTGAGAGAGGACTGATGTTAAACCTGCAAAGTAGACGTTTTTTTAAGAACAGAAGAAAGTTTACGGAAATGTTTTGTCAAGTACCGCTTCAATGAATTATGTTTTTTGATTAATAAAGCAGAGTGTCTTGAGCAAAACATGCACGTGTGATTACGTACCACTTGGTGAGCAGATCTAACGCTTCAAGGGGAGCTGGATATGAGGAAAGGGCTCGGATCTCCACCGAAACCACAGAACCAGTCGGGTTCTTCAGAGTGAAGTTTTTAATCTGAGGAAACAAATAAAGATTAAAAGCATTTAATCGAGTACAGATATAAAGATATGAATAGTTTAACTTCTTCAATAACTCCACAGGGAAAACTGACATCTGATTAAAGCTTCTGCGTGCGCACGCACATCTCTGTGTGTGTGTGTGTGTCTCTGATTAAAACTTAGGCAGGAAAGATGAGCTGTGTGTGTGTGCACGTGTGCACGTGTGCGTGTGTGTGTGTGTGTGTGTGTGTGTATATACCTTGCTCTCGTTGACTGGTGTTGCTCCAAAATCTAGAGTGGTAGCAGGTTCTGTGGGAAGCCTGGGCCATCTACACACACACACACACACACACAGCACAAAAAGAAGAAGTGTGTATTATATGATGCGAAAGTCAGACAGAATACAATGAACTACTGTGTGTGTATGAGTGATTGTGTGTGTGTGTGTGTGTGTGTGTGTGTGTGTGTGTGTGTGTGTGTGTGTGTGTATACCTGCAGGAGAGCTCTTTACTACGGTGCCAGCGGCTGCAGAGCGCAGATGCCAAACTGCTGTCTGTCTTCCATAAGGAAGAAAAGGATTCTGGGAGGAGAGACTGCTGCCAATCAAAACGCCCTGTCACACACACACACATACACACACACACACACACACACACACACACACATACACACAAAGCACTTTTACACCGGTGTCAATTCTACTTATTCATTTACGTGTACACACTTTGTGCAATGACTGTCATTAGAATTACGGCAGAAATTGATGACCTTCATAACTCACCAGTTCTGGAGAGGCGGAGAGGACAGAGCTGTTCACACTCACCACCACCTTCAAACACCACCTCCCCCCTCTGAACAGAGAGACAGACAGATTAGTACTATTATTAATATTAGTATTAATATTAATTATAATATATATAGAAATAATCCCTGACCTTTGACCCTGTGGAGGAGGCGTGTACACGCAGCTCCAGTGAAAAGCCCAGGCTGGTGCTGATTGTCACCACAGCAACCACGTTGACAGGCAACGTCTTGTTGAGGAGGTGGAGCTTCAGCAGCTTCCAGCAGCCGGTGGCCACGCCCACCGACTTGCTGATGTTTACTATCTACAGAGGAATAAACAAAACCATGGGGTTTTCTTTTAACACTGAACTTCATTCCAGGTTCTAGCTGACCAGTAGACGTTTAAGGCGTGCACTATTTAAGACCCGCCCATAAACAAGCAGACAAAGAACGGCAGAAGCAAGACACGCATGATGATTCATGCAAAAGCAAAGTAAATAAATATTATTTTGTTTAAAACATTGTTGTTACCTTAAAGAGCCGAGGCGAAGGCTGGCTCAGGGAGACGTTGGTGATGGTGAAGCTCAGATGGAGTGGATTAGTGAGCCACAATTCCACCTGATCCGCACTTTTCTGCTTCTGTATGAACTGAAACCAGCCAGCACAATCACTGAGCCTACAGAGAGAGAGAGAGAGAGAGAGAGAGAGAGAGAGAGAGAGAGAGATTTCAACTTTAACGACATACAGGCAGAGCGGTCTATTATAGTCAAAAAGACAGATCAAAACACAGGACAAAACAGGAAAAACAACAGACAGATTTATACACAGACAGACAGACAAAGACAGACAGACAAAATCAGAGACAGAAGACAAATGGACAGACATGCAGACAGACAGGCAAGCACACTAACACTTCACTGACAGACACACAGACAGACAGTTGAACGGAAACAGACAAATAAACGCAGACAGATGGACAGAAAGGCAAGCAGATAATCAGACAGGACTATAGGTAAGACAGACAAAGAGACACATACAGGCAAAGAGAGAAAGACAGACAGAAGGAAAGACAATGACAGGCACAGAAGTGAGACAGAAACAGACAGACAGACCTACAAATTAATAGCCAGACATACAGACTGACAGTTTAATTGACAGATGTACAAATAGACAGATTAATACATACATACATACATACATACAGAAAGATTAAGAGATACATACAAATCAATAGACAGATTAATAGATATGTACAGAAAGAAAGATTAATGGACAGATATACAGACAGACAGATGCTGGCAAACAGACAGACAGGTTTTTCCAAACAGTCAGAGAGATGTGCGTCTCACCTGTTTGTGTGCTGGAGCCAGGGAAACATGTTCACGCTGATGTTGCCCAACGTCTGCACACTGATCTGACTGGTGCATTTTTTACTTTGAGACGATAAAGATCCTGAAAACACACAATCCAATCATCCAAGTAAACAAAAAATAAACAATAAGCAAACAATAGCATCCAGTCATGCTGAGTCACATCCAGCCTGAGTTTTCACTTCACTCGTGCATGGCAGTGATCTGAATATGCACAGTGATGGCGCTGAAAATAAACCCCATGTGACCAGTTATATACGAGTGTGATGACACAGCGATAATTAAATAAAAAAATTAATAAATATAGCCGTCAGTAACACTGTGCTACATAGGTAAAGGCTAAACTATGTATGGCATTGAGAAACGTGCCGAAAATGAGACAGTCACTACCTCTGAGAGAAGGCTCCCATGTTCCCATGATACAATTTGGCATTAAATGACTTTATATGTGAAGAACTCACGTCTGCAGGACAGCGTGGCCACCTGAGTGAGGTTACTGGCGGAAGCTTTCAGTGGCGTGTGGCTGATTTCTACAGAGATGTCTGTCCTTGACATGATCTGGATTTCCTGTAAAGATAAAACACATCCCTTTTTATCTTCTGCTGTTTTAATCATTTCCTTTTAAATCGTTCGCTATCGTCACGTCCCTGTTTGCCTCTTGTTTTCCAATCCCTGCTTCCTGTCTCAGTTCAGATACTACAGCCTAACACTTCCATTTAGTGTCTATTATCTCAAGGCTTAGAATAAATGTCCCTTATTCATCACATGCTTATTTCTTTCTAACTATAACTAAACTGATTTCTTTGAACTAATTAATAAACAGTGATGGCTGACGGCGCTCTGCACAGTCAGCATGTTAGAAAATAAAATAACCTGACGGTGCCACAATCATCTGTCGCAGGGAGTCAAAGAGAAGCAAAACTGGCTGTGCTCTCTGGGTGGGAGGGGTATACTCTGTCTCCCCTGTCAATCACAGCGACACTAGCCAATCATAGGGTTCTGCGAGCTCATGCATGCAGAAGGAGGCGGATAGCGCTTTCCTCAGAGTGTGTTATGCTACCCTGTGTTTTTTATCATATGTATGCACATATCTGACACAACCACGATTTAAAAAACAAACAAACAAACAAACAAACAAAAAAACAACACTTCTGTAGTCTGGAAAAATGTCCCGCCCACGGAGTCATTGGTAAAAAAAAAAAAAAATGTCAAGGTTGAACAATGTAGTTGACAAAAAGCACAATAAACTCAGTCATATAATTTAGCTTACTCACTCTCGCACCACACACCTTGAGATGATGATTGTCATCAGTATACTTGAAGGATGGGGGGAAGGAGGAGAGGAAAAAAAGAAATAAATCTATCGACCCCTAATGAGCAATGATGATTCTCTGAACTTTACTGTCTATGTCCTGCTATTTAACTAACAAACACTACCCGGGGACCAGCTAGATTTTGCTAACGTAATAGCTAAAGATATTCAGCTTTAAGTAAACAGTGATATAATTATAACAGATATAATTAACCTGCTCGACTTTGCCATATTACTGAACCGTGTCCTCTTTATTTGTGCAATTACCTTGACAAAGAGCTGTTTGACCCCTGAGTTCAGCATGTACACTCCTATTTTTGGATCTGAGGGGAAAAAATGAGCAAAACCAACATTTACTCTCTAACAACATGAAACTTAAGACACAAATAACACCAAACATGCCACATGAGGGCAGCACCGGGCCACACGATTTCTGAGCAAGGTGACTGGATCAGCGTAGGCCTAGAAACCTCATTCTTGAAGTATGCGAAGTAATACAAACATTACTAATTAAAATATATTTGTAAGAACAACAGTGAATAGGACTAGCACATAAGTTAGATTTGATTTGGAAAATAAATCTACATTCGATTACAATGCATTTTGGGTAAGCTAAAAGCTGAAAGCTAAAGTTATGTAGTGATACTATAAAGTACCAGCCCTTACAAAGGCCAACAGTTTTGAATAAAGGAGAAATAGAAAGAGGAAATGGTCTAGGGCATGTTGAAAGCGTGAGACTGTGATGGTACGTACAGGTGGCGCCCCCTGGTGGAGGCAGGACGAGCAGCACCATGATGTTCTCCAGCACGTAGGGCTTCAGCTTATCCAGGTGAGCTGGCCTCTCACCTCTCTCGGACAGACTGATCTGGAGAGAGAGACGTCCTTCATCCTCCGCTCCAAAACACGAGCCCTGAGCGAAAGAGGAAAAACAGGAAGAAAGAAATTGATGATGAGAAAGGAACATATATATATTTTTTTTTTTAAAAGAGGGAGAAAAAAAAACAAAACAAGACAGACAGAAAGAGACTGTATGTCTGGGAGAAATGCCATTTCTATTACAAGTGCATTCAGCGAAAGAGTTCTTTAATAAATGAAAAACAAATGAGTTTTTTTTTTGGAGAAAAAGCAGCTCCAAGTTTCCACTGAGGCAAGTCAAACAAGTTCATAAAAGAACATGTGTTTCGAGGAATTTAAAAACCCCGTGTCTGCTGAGCGCTCCTCGCGTAAAGCTCTCCCTGTAAGAGGGAGCATAGTTTTAAGTACATTTAGTAATAACCTAACAGAAGCAATGGCAGCACTACTGAAATAATAAGACCATAAGCTCGAACTGTATATAACGTGAGAATGTGTGGAACAAGGTGACGATCCAAAATGGGTGCCGACAGATTAACACCAAGCAGAGACATTTATACATTATCTCTACACAGCATCAATGTACTGAGGTTAAGGCACTGTAAATGATTAACAGTTAGTGGTGACACACACTCGCACACACCCACCTAGATATTCTCCATCAAAAACACAACAAAAAAGACTAATGTTCTCTAACACACACCAACACTGTCCACCAAAGACCAACAGTCAGACATCAACATTCTACATTAATAAACACAGATATTCTCCAGCAAACACCAACATTCACCAAGAAAAAACATTTTTCATCAAAAGACCAACATTCACCAGAAAACACCAATATTGTCCATTGTTAAACACCCACATTCACCATCAAGCATGAAGACACAACATCAAACACCAACACTCTCCATCAAACCCCAACATTCTCCGCCAAACCCCAACACTCTCCATTATTAAACACCAACACTCAAACAATGATGTGAGTGGTGTGTGTGTGTGTGTGTGTGTGTGTGTGTGTGGTACCTGTGGGTGAGCATAGAGTGCTTTGGGAAGACTGCAGTCCAACAGCAGTCCCAGTATGGTAATATTTAAAGCATTTTCCTGTCAAGAAAAAATAATAATAAACCAACATAGTCAGTAGATGCCACGATTTCGGAGTAACACTGTGTATGTTTTCTTCCTTTAACAATCAGAGACAGAAAGAAAGAACACGGCAACACTTCACAAGGCGGATTGCTAAATTTAAATGTTTTGTGAGGGGAAGCTGCACCAAAATATGAGACAAAAAAAGAAAGTACACAATCGCTGAGCCATGCGCGGGGAATTCCCCAGCGTACATCATATCTTCATGTGCTGCTGGTTTTTGGTTATTATGGAAAAAGGTGCAGATTTGATACAGATAACTTTAAAAACAAGTGAATTCTCAGCTTAATATTGAGCATTGTGATAAAGGGACTGAGAACTGCATAAACAGGCTGCACGTTTAACCATAAATCAGGAGTTTGTCAATTAATTAAATCTAATTGGTGAGTTTAGATAAAGTTATAGATAATGTATGTCATATCTGTGTTCACTGACTGGTGCATTAAATCATGATCCCACACACACACACACACACACACACACACACACACACACACACACACGTAAGGGATAATTCATGGCAAGACGTGCATTTATTTGGATGAATTGTAATAAATAGATATTAGAGAGACAGTGATATTGTGTGTGTGTGTGTGTGTGTGTGTGTGTGTGTGTGTGTGTGTGTGTGTGTGTGTAAACTACCTGTGTCTGTGTCGCATCTCTACTAATAGTGAAGCTGTGAGTTTAAGTATTGTATGTAACTGTAGGTTACTATGGTTACAGTTGTTTATAGGCAGCACATTAATTTAGAATGGTGATTAAACTGACTTGAACTACCTGTGCATTCAACAGTTTGAACGCACACCTTCCAACCAATCAGAATCGAGTATTCAGACAGACCATGGTGTGTGTGTGTGTGTGTGTGTGTGTCAGTGTATTATCTAATTGTATCTATACTTAACATTTAAAAAAAATTTCATTCATATGTGACCCAATACCAGTCTTAACTCTGAAGGAGAAAAGTTCACAAAATACAACTTCACTTCCTTCATTAGCAGAATAATTGATCAATTGACTATTGATGATCAATAGTAGGGCTGAGCGATATATGACAAAACAGACAGATAGACAGATAGATAGATAGATAGATAGATAGATAGATAGATAGATAGATAAAATTTTGCTTATTTCTAGAAACAAACGCTTAAAGTGAAGCAAAATTCTCAGCCAATGGAACCTGCAAGCTTAAAACTGCTGAAAGAAATAGGTTAGAAGTAGATTTAATAATTCTATATGCAAGACAAGATTTACAATATGGTGTGCCGTTTTATCACCAGCTCTGTGAACAGAATTATACGATACATGTAATATTGATCCAGAATAAGGACATACTGAACATAGCTGACTCGATCTTAGGAGCATGAATGTCGTCTACTTAAGCACCCTCCTCCTGACTGGAAGACAGGGAACATTTCCGGCGTGGAACATCGACATACAGCCGACTTCGCATTATTTGACACGGCAGCCTATCTAAAGCTAATTTTATCAACACTGCCTTCTTCATTCTGTTCACATCATGTGCAAGTGAAATACAGCAGCATGCTAAGGGTGGCTAATAAACAAATACTAGCATGCAAAACAGAGGCAAATAGAAAGCCACAAGAACAGCTCAGTGTGTGTGTGTGCGCGTGTGTGTGTGTGTGCGCGTGTGTGTGCGCGCAGTCAGATATCTAGTTCACACTGAGGGAAGGCAGTAACTGACATTTTGAAACTGCATCGAGCTTCCTGTGGCGCAGGGAAACATGCAGCCCTGCATCACGCCAACGTTTACTTTTAAAAATTGAGCTGTGAGAATGGGCAGAGTGTGTGTGTGTGCGTGTGTGTGTGTGTGTGTGTGTGTGTGTGTGTGTGTGTGGAAGAGGAAATAGAACACTGATGGTGACTTTCTGCTAGAGCGTTTACAGGTCTAGTGCACGTTAAGTAAGTGTAAGTGCAAGTGTGTGTGGGAGTACAGGTATTCAGCCCTTTGTGAGGACCACGAGAAATACAGCTTTTATTTAAAAGTGTGCGTGCGTGTGTGTGCGTGTGTGTGTGTGTGTGTGTGTGTGTGTGTGTGTGTGTGAGAGAGAGAGAGATAGAGTCTGGTGCTGACCATGAGGTGACAGATATGGATGAACCCTACCTGAGTTTGTGTGAGTTTAATGCTTTGTATATGTGGAAATATGAGAACGCTGTCTTTCCGTGGCACGTCCTTTACCGAGCCAGCGCTCACACCGACGCCGAAAACCTGACACACAGACACACACACACAGTGAAAAGAAGACCGTTCACACAATGCCGTATTACCGTACAATTTTATTCATATATATAGTGTTAGCTGATAGAGGTGTGTGGTATGATAGAGTACGAGGATGGAGTGTGACATTATAATAAAATGAAGATGACAATGAAAGCATGCACACACTTTAATAAAATACGACCTTAAAGGCAATGAGTGATCCTGTTAAAGCACTGGGTACGTGTAAAAATCAATAACTTACAGTATGTAGAATCAATTATGTAGTGTAAAATCTTTTAATATCTATTATTAATACTCATGAAATGAATGTTTACGACTTTTTAATTTATAGGAAAAAAATTCTACATGCTCCTGGAAAGATGTGATCTGGATCACAGTTTATTGCACGCAAAGTACATTTGTGTTACCTTTGAGATAAGATATAAGTAATGTAAGAGTTGCGTTACAATCTGAGAGTGAACGACCAACAAGTTATAAAATACAAAGAGTTAGGGATCTGATCAATGACTTGTTCAACTATTTTCCTTACTGAATTACCAATAGTGAGAAAAAATAAGACTAAAAAACTAAAAACTGCTAGAAAACTACCTCAAGTTGATTAAATTATATAACACACACACACACACACACACACACACACACACGTATATATATACGCGTTTAAAAACTTCTGACTGGAGCTGTAACTGCTAGTTAACTAGCTTGATATTCTCGCAGGTCTTCCAAAGTCATCGTTTTCTCCGATTTATTTATTTTCAGGCAGCCAAACCTGTACGGTGCGTCCGAAAAGTCAAGAACGAATCAAACTAAAGAGTAAAGAAAGAGTAAAACTACATATAATTTGTATTATTTACAACACATGCTCCTACACATTAACCCTTACGCTCTTCGCTTTATCATTTTCAGCCGCTGTATCGTGTTTTGATGGATTTTGCTCAACTTATTCCTTATTGGTTCCTGACTTTTTTGGACAATAATGTGTCTAATGTTACCATAACAACCACAACTGTATTAAATCATTTACATTTGCTAAGTTAGCTTCTAAAAGTGCTAAAAGTTTCCAGGTACTACATAACAATTTGCATATCAGACGTGATTGGTCCAAAGTTGTGGAGTCTATTTTGTGGCATCACAAACTCGGCTAGGTTTAAAACGTGAGCTGAAGTCGTACAGCGAATTCTCGCCGACTACGTTATCGGATTACTAAAATCGAGTAGACCGCTTTCTCACCGAATTGCATATCGTTTAAAAAATCTAGGAGCTCTACCGTAAAGAACGAAAAGTACCTTCATTTTTTAACGTCCTTATCTTCAGCAACATAGGACAGTGTTTACGGTATCGCTAGTTCAGATTGGATGCCGAGCTTACCTGGTACGTTATCACCCCGTGGGTTGATGTGTTAATAAATAACGAATTTGCTACACTGCCCTCCTCTCTTGGGAGGAAAATGAGTTTAAAACATGTCTTCCCCCTGGGCGGGATCACCTGGGACACAACAGATAGGAAAAAACAGATCCAGTAATTATTCAAGAAAAATTTCTACAGTATTTTTACAGACTATCTGACTTAAAGAAACGTTACCATTTGTGGATGAACCCAATCGATTTCTTTGTTTTAACGGTGGTTACGTACTACTCAGAAAAAATGACTTCCTGGTAAGGATGGATCTCAAGATTGTAGCGGAAATCAATTCCGCGGCAATATTAACGGGACAAAAACTAAACTGTAGGAGGTGCTTAGGCTCAGGATTGGGGGGGGATAAAAACGCCTGCTACATTAAAGCACCTTCAGGGCGTCCTAAAGTCTGAACGATGTGGCAGTTAAGTCATGATTGTAGATAATAGAATTGTGATTAGATTGTCGCTGAGCGTATTGTTGATGCCTTCCTGCTCATGAAACTGATGAGGTTTTGCTCAGTTCCGCTCTGAGGTTTCAGTCTGGCAAGTCTGCCACAAAGCCATTGGTTTAACCAGTGATATGAAAAAAAAAACCCACTGTGATCATTAATTTAGTCTCAGTACATATTAGGTGATAATAATGAGGGAAAATATCGTAAATTATGCTTTTCAGGCTCAACGTTATCACGTTATACTTAACACAGCAGATAAATAAATGCAGGTGGATAAAACAGCAGCAGCAGAAGTCACTCAGTACATCTAAGAGTTTCGGTTCATTTCTATGGACAGCGCCTGACCGTAAGCCCCACCTCCAACTGCATTTCATTGGCTGGATCATTCAAACAAGCAGGCTTGCTCTGACTGGCTGATCGGAAGAGTGTCTGCACTTAACGAGCTCATCTGATCTGCCTTCAATCTGGATTTTAACTTTAAAACAGCTGATGTTTATGAATTATTGACATAAAAAAGTGGGTGGGGCTAAATGTTCACTATGGAAGAGATGTTGGACTTGAAATCTCAGGTTCAGTCCAAGAACGAGAGAGATAGAGAGAGAGAGAGAGCACAGAGCAACAGAGAAAGAGAAAGACAGAGAGACAGAAAGACAGAAAGAGGGAGAGAGAGAGAGAGAAAGAGTGAACACAGAGAGACATAAAAAAAGAGAGACAAAAAGAAAGGAAGAGAGAGACAAAGAGAGAGAGAGACACAGAGAGAGAGACAGAAAGAGAGACAAAAAGAAAGGAAGAGAGAGACAAAGAGAGAGAGAGACACACACACACACACACAGAGACACAGAAAGAGAGACAGAGAGATAGAAAGAGAGAAAGAGGGAGAGAGAGAGAGAAAAAGAGTGAGCACAGAGAGACATAGAAAAAGAGAGACAAAAAGAAAGGAAGAGAGAGAGACACACACAGAGAGAGACAGAAAGAGAGACAAAGAGAGTGAGACAGGGAGAGGGACTGAACGAGAGAGAGAGAGAGAGAGCGAGAGACAGACAGAAAGCCACACCCACTCACCCGTCTGTGGAAGGCAGGCATATGAAAGTGTGAGCTGGATGTGAAGACGGACTGCAGCGTGACCGGCAGCTCCGCACTCGGATTATGAATATAGATGGTCTCAGCTCGCGGAACACCTACAGGCCTACACGCACACACACACACACACACACACACACACACACACACACACACACACACACACACAGTTAAGTTTTCCTTCATTTATTTGAAGAACAAGACAACAAGTTAGTGTGTGTTTCGCTACTTGACACAATCTGACATAATGGTGGTGCAGTGTAGCTTCACTGAAGTAGCTAACAAGTTAGAGAAGCCTGTAGCCTCAAGTTTCACACCCCAGACAGAGCAGGCGGCTCATTTCTACATACAAATTAAACACAGAAATCAAACTAGTGCTACATTATTATTATTAGTAGTAGTAGTATTAGTATTATTATTATTGTACATTACCATGCCAAACACATGGCTTCTCACAGTCTTGTAAGCAAAAGCACATAGAATATTAAAAAAATATTTAAAGTTTCTTTCTTTTTTTTTAACCTTTATGGCAGAAAAGTGTTTTTCTTTTTTAACCACGAAGCATGTGTTCGCTTACCGACTACATCTGAGGCAGAACTTTGTGTACTTTTTGATGGAAGGCTATACGAATTTCACCCTTTTGCAATTTCTGTGAAAAGTGACCATTCGATTGCACACTGCACTTATCTAAAAGCTGTGCTGTAGAGATGAAAGGATGTGGCATGGCCCAAAGAGATGATCAGAAATGTGAAGGTCCTATAAAAAAACCTGTGTGGTTTAACTTTCAGACAGTGTAATGGGTGTATATGGGCAAAGGGTGACATCAGAGCTAAATAGAGATGTGTGAAGGCTAAAAAAAATGCACAGTGCCTCAAATCAGCCATGATCCTGTCACTGTGCCTTTCCTTCATCCAAATAATAAGACCTGATGGTTATGTGCTAGCTAGCTAAATCGTTAGCCTCAGTCACTAGGTAGTTTAAGCTCATAATGTCCAGTTGCCTAGCAACAGTGTTTTCAGTGTGACTTTAACCATTTTAGCAGTGTTGTGTGTTCAGCTCAAATCAGAAAAACAGGAATTCGCATGCTCACCATTGTTGCAGCATTATCCTTGTGTATGTGTGTGTGTGTGTGTGTGTGTGTGTGTGGATAGTAAACAGGAAGAAACACATGGCTGCTGGAACAAAAGGGATGATGAAATTTAGCAAGATGGTATAAAGCTGCGCTTGTTTTCTCTCCATCTCTCTCTCCTGATGGAAACACTAAACTAGCGATTGCTCAATTACGACTTAATAAACGCCAGTCACGAGCTAGTGCCTTATAACTCTGCCATCCTGTGTGTGTGTGTGTGTGTGTGTGTGTGTGTGTGCGTGTGTGTGTGCGTGACAACACACGATTCATCGCTGATGTCGTCATCAGCAACCCCAAAAATCACCCAGCCTTCTCGATTTTCACACTGAAACAAATCGCGACGTTAAAACAAATAACACTGCCGCAGTAGGATGTGGGCTGTGTTCCAAATCCAACAAATCGGCCCTATTCTGATCCTTTTAGGGCTCAAAGGGGAAGTCAGGATTCTCGCTCAGCTGTGGGAAAATATTCGACATAGTTGGCCAACTTTATCAAAATGATAAAGTCTTCAGACTCATGGACCTTATTATGATTGGGGCGAGGTTGGAAATAAAAACATTTTAAAAAAACCCAGACAAACCCATGTTCTGACAGAGCAACCTCTCTGGCCTGTTGTCAAGGGTGCCAGTATTTTTAGTCTCAGTGGAAAATACTGAAAATGTCAAGTGTTAAAATACAACAAATGACAGAAAGTCTGGAATCTCTGTGCTTGAATCACAAATGGCATTCATTGGGCATGTAAATGTTCTCTGCATGTTCTACAAGGTCATTATGTTATACCCTATGTAGTAAGCATATTTAGTGAAGAAAACCCATTTGGGATTGCACCTAACCTGAACACAGTGGATTAAAACGAGCGCATCACGTCTAGCATTACTCTATACGGGGAAATATAAACTCCACCATGAACATCTCATTGTAACTAGGCCACCAAGGACATGCCTCAGACCAAGCACTTTATCACACAGATCACATAAACACCATCATCAGGCCACCGTGGGCGTGTCCCAAACCACACAGTCCAGACGCTAATGGGTACTCCGTCCCACAAGGCTATGTTGCTTGGACACTATCTATCGTGGTGCATTGTGGGATTTTATAAGTATTCCACTGGGATTTCAGGAACAAATTGAAAATTGCAGATTCCCATAAGAAGAGCACACCATGTGGTAGACAGGGTGTGGCACATGTCTGTACTGTACAATATGCATCTGAAAATAAAGCCTCTGTCTCTGTGTGTGTGTGTGTGTGTGTGTGTGTGTGTGTGTGTGTGAGAGAGAGAGAGCGAGAGAGAGAAGTTGTTTAAATTTAGAATGACACTACAAAAACGCCAGTCACTTACTGAGTGCCAAAGTCCAGCGTGGACGGTTGGAAGCGGACGGGTCTCTCGGTGTCCCGCACGTAAAACGAGGAACTGAAATAAAGAAGAGAAAAAACACACTAATATTAATAACACTTACACAGAACAGAAAACACACACACTGTAGTTGGGTAGTACTTTTGTTACACTGAAGCTTTGACACTCACCAGGCGTTCTCAGACTGTTTTTGCAGCCAGGAACCCCTTTAATTGTAAAAATAAATTTACTTCATTAGCTCTGAGTTGACTTTGGTGCTTGACCCCCTAAATATAACAACATTCAATGTAAGCTGTGAAGCTGGGTAACTGGTTGAATACCCTTGGGGCAAATGTGTACAAGTGTGCACTGACTTATTTAAACATACTTCATATATTAAAAGTGCAGTGAGTGTGAAAAGCAGCTGACTGCTTCCAGACTGATTGTATTTATCTTTCAACCCCAGACTCATGCTGGACTCTAGCCTTGAACAAAAGCCTTTTCTTTCACTGACCCCTGCTCAGATAAGACCAGACTTTATCACTTGGTGAAATTTTGTGACGCACACGCATTGAGCTCACGGCCGCAAGCACATGCCGTCATGTTTCTGGCAAAATAGCAAAATCCAATGACAGGACACAGACGTGATGAATGCCTACATAAGCAGTAGCAGCTTCTGGTTAAAGCAGTACAGGCAACAGCCAGGGGCAGCAATGGCACACTGTGTGCTTTACCAGAGCTCTTGAAATTACGCTGTGTATCTGTGAGCCAGTTGTCCTGCCCTGTTATACAACTCTGCTTATCGGTTGCCGCCTCTGTCTCCACCCCAAAAAGCACGTTTTGACACTGCATGAGTGTAAGGCATCAAAGCTGTCAAAAACACAGCACTACTGCAGCCATGTAAATACAACAGCCATGTCTCTCAAACACACTCCCGCCAATGACAAGAGACAGGAAGCTGTCGAATTATAGAGTTTATTTATTCATGGGCTTATTTTACTCCATGTTGTTATAACAAAACGTTTCCGCTATTGTATTTTAGATAGTGGACAGTTCACTTTTGCTTCCAAATTTCCCTACCTCAGTCACAGTATAACCAATCACACCACAGGTCCCGCCCTGAGTGTCAGTGTAACCAATCACACCACAGATCCCGCCCTGAGTGTCAGTGTAACCAATCACACCACAGATCCCGCCCTGAGTGTCAGTGTTACCAATCACACCACAGGTCCTGCCCTGAGTGTCAGTGTAACCAATCATACCACAGGTCCTGCCCTGAGTGTCAGTGTAACCAATCACACCACAGGTCCTGCCCTCAGTGTCATTATAACTAATCACACCACAGGTCCCGCCCTCAGTGTCATTATAACTAATCACACCACAGGTCCCGCCCTCAGTGTCATTATAACTAATCACACCACAGGTCCTGCCATCAGTGTCAGTTTAACCAATCACACCACAGGTCCCGCCCTCAGTGTCAGTTTAACCAATCACACCACAGGTCCCGCCCTGAGTGTCTACTACAGTTTCTGGCTCTAATACTACAGCAGCCAATGAGACAGTTCCAGCACACAATGCCATTTTAACTACAGTCTACAGTTCCTCCCCATTACCACAGTCCTGAAAGGACTTCTTTTGTACTTTAATTGATGTAAACGTAATTGATTAGGTTACAAATTTTAAAAAAATACATGTGTTCTGATGATCAGTCTTAATTTAACTTGACTCGATTGGTAGTGGGGGCAAGTAAAATGACACCAAGAACAGCAAATAGGTCAGAGTTACCACCGCTGTACACAACAGCGGGCATCAAAGTCGAACAGGAAGTCACCACATAAGAGGAAGTGAATGTGGAGACACATCAAGTTTATTTTATCAGTTTATTACCAGCATTACATTGAAGGTAACAAGAACGGACAAGAGCATCAGCTGCTAGACAGTTTCTCTCTCTCTCGCTCTCTCATTCTCACACACACACACACACACACACACACACACACACCCTATAATCGCACAAGTTTTACAACATTTTTCTGTATGTCATTTCAGAGCATTCCGTACACTACTATGCTTTTGGACTATTTAATGATGCAGTGTGCAGTTTTGGTGTTTATTTAGTATACAAGTATGCAAAACTGTTTAATATGGTTGTGTGAAATTGCGAACTCATTAGTATGCTAGTATGCAATATGTTTAGTATGGAAAATTTCTAGTTGTAGAATATTTAGTACCTTTTTGATAATTTAGTATGAGGAGTCCCACTATGACTGGGAATACATACACACTTTTTTTTTTTTTTTAAATATAAATACATTATTATACATTTATATATACACGCACGTGTGTGTGTGTGTGTGTGTGTGTGTGTGTGTGTGTGTGTGTGTGTGTGTGCATGTGTGCGTGTATGGCAGATGTAAATGCAAAAATATGCCTAGAGTGAGAGAACACCCACAAACACCCCCATATACACACACACACACACACACACACACACACACACAAAGTATGTAAGTACACACTTTAAACAACATGAGTGAGTCAACGACTGAGTTAGATTTATTTATTTTTTACGCTTCATTTACGATATAACAATTTGTTAAGCATTTGGGCCAAAAGTTGTTTGTTTATACGTGTGTGCGCGTGCGCGTGTGTGTGTGTGTGTGCGCATGCAGTGGTGGAAAACGATCAGGCCTGGTTGACAGACGGCTCACACAGCTGCTCCCTTGCTGCTGATTACACTGCCAACAGTCAGATATGTGTTTTCCTGTCTTCAAAACACAAGTCATCAGTTTTTTAACATTTCTCTGTGCATTTCCTCATTTTGTACATCAACACCAACGAACACTCGCACCAGAACACAGTGATCGATCAACACAACAAACCCATTCATTAACACGTATTACGTTTGACATCATGCAACTTCTTCAACTACATTTCACATCAGAAGGCTTGAAATCCTTGACTAAACAGAGCATGCACTACTGGATTAATTAATACTCCAAGGCTATGTAGTATGCTAGTATCAATGTTTAAACTATTTAGTATGGTATAGTGCAGTATTACACTATTTAGTATGCAGGAGTATAGATTATGTTAGGATGTTGTTTTGGACTATTTAGTAGTGTTAGGCCACACACAGTAGTTTGCCACACACACACACACACACACACACACACACACTTCATGATGGAATGGTAGAGTTTCAGACTATTTAGCATGCAATTCAATACAAATTAGTATGCATTTTTAGGACAGTTTTGTTAGGATGATGTTTTGGACTATTTAGTAGTGTTAGGCTATGTTGTTTGCCCCACACACGCACACACACACGCACACACACTTCATGATGGAAGGGTACAGTTTTAGACTATTTAGCATGCAATTCAATACAAATTAGTATGCATTTTTAGGACAGTTTTGTCAGGATGCAGTTTTGGACTGTTCAGTAATGCTGGGCTAGGCAGTATGCTAGTATAAACCATTAGACTATTTAGTATGCACTTTTATACTATTTCGGTAGCACACACTTATGTTAGGGCGCTGTTTTCGGCTAAGTTGTTAGGCTATGTAGTATGCTAGTATGCACTTTTAGACTATTTCGGTAGCACACACTTATGTTAGGGCGCTGTTTTCGGCTAAGTTGTTAGGCTATGTAGTATGCTAGTATGCACTTTTAGACTACTGATTACATTATATATATTTTAGACTATTCGATAGGCACTTTTAGATGATTTACTATGCACTTTTAGTGGGCCAGTACATACTACTGATTATGTTAGGATGTTTTGGAATATTTCGTAGTGCTGAGCTGGGCTACGTGGTATTCTAGTATGAACATTTTTACTATTTAGTGTAACATTATATACTAGTATAATTAGCATAAGAGTGCTGGGCTATGAAGTATGCTAGTATACACTTCTAGACTATTTAGTATGACAAAGCGGAGTTTTAGTATGCACTTCTGCACTATTTATTATGAAAGTGTAAAACTTTGGACTACTTAACATGCACTTTTGGACTATTCAGTAGAGAATTGTGCCTTTCTGAATGATTTTGTATGTTATTATGAATTGTTGGGTTATTTAATAAACTGATATCTAGCAGTGTCTGATACAGTATGCTAGTGCACAGAATTGAAGTGAAGTGAAGTGAAGTGACTTGTGGCCAAGTGTGGTGAGCCATACTCGGAATTTGTGCTCTGCATTTAACCCAGCCAAGTGCACACACACAGTAGTGAACACACACCCGGAGCAGTGGGCAGCCATTTTAGTTGCGGCGCCCGGGGAGCAGTTGGGGGNGTGGCAGAGAGCGCTGGTCATTCACTCCCCCACCTACAATCCCTGCCGGACCCGAGACTCAAACCCACGACCTTCGGATTCACCTTCGGGTGACAAGCCCGACTCTCAGACCATTAGGCCACGACTGCCCCACACACACACACACTTGGACTATGTAAACGCACATAAATGCTGCAAAGTGAGGCGTTTAATATCCAATTACATTTTTCCAGTCGCTTACAGCAGTACTGAAGGCAATTTACAGCCTACAGAGAGTGCAGACATGTTAGTTGTTCGTGTCAGAGTCAGTGACTGGAGCGCTGGAGCTCTTGATTCCAGACCTATGTCTCTGAAAACATGCTGCAACATGAAACGCTGACAAGACTGATCGGAATACAGTGCAGTGCAGCACAAAGCTGTCATATAACTCTACAAGTTTAACTGTTAGTACAACAGGCCATTACCACACATTAAACACAACACGACAAGCAAAAATGAAGACACTAGCCAGACTGGAAGAACGTCTTTTACCTCAGTGAGGCGCACAGGACAGAACGGGGCTAACAGCTGAAATGTCAACAGCTCACAATCTTTTTGTTTGATTGGGGATGCAAACAGGAAAAAACGTTTGCTGATAGTGATATGACCCTGCTGAAATGATTATCACTAGAAGCAGCATGTCCTTAGCGGTTAAGGTTTCATGCTAGTTTACCAGAACCACACTTTCTCAAAGTTCAGTGTCGACGATATTGAAATTGTAAATGTCTGAAACTGTTTGTAGGAGTGTGTGGCTTTTCCTCCGTGCACGGTGAGCGTAGAGAGAACGTTTGCAAGTGTTTAAGTCTCTGCTCCGACATGTCTGAGAAGAGCTGAAATAGCTCGAGGGCAGAACCCGAGCTGCATGAAGCATAACAGAGATGAATATCACGAGAGAGGGAGAACGAAATAAATAAATAAATAAATAATGGAAAAATAAGCACGGAATATGACCACTCTAGGTGCACTGGATGTGCAAAAATCATCATTAACTGATTAGAACTGAAGAAAGATCCAGAGACTCACTTCAGTACAGTAAGGGGGGGGGGGGGGGGGGTGTAAACTTATCCGTCCAAAAGACTGTATCATCAGCGGAAAGCTTCCCCAGAGCAATGTTTACATGTTTTCATAACATGCTTTCATTAATTAACGATTGAAGAAAAAAAAAACGTCATTTTAAACCTTAGATTACGCAAATGGCAAGCTGTACGTCCATAAATTATTTATTTATAGAGAGAGCGTTAATGTAGCAGCCATTTTAATTTCCCATCATTTTTGTACTTCGTCTAAAACGGCACCTCAGTGCCCCCTACTAGTGCAGTACAGTTTAGTTTTTGTCCTGTTAGTGTTTCTACAACCCAGCATCGTTCTCTTTTGTCAATCACGATCTTAATCCTTGTCATTCGTGTGAAATCTGTCCGTCCATCCTCACCAACAAGTTGATATACGGTGATGTTCGACTCATTCTGAGAAGCTTTTGATGGTCTGTGATGATGCTAGTCTTTCCAGCGCATGTTAGCAAATAATGTTCCTGTAGCATGTTGACTGTAAATACATTAATAAATGTGCCAAGACAATGTGGCTGTGTACAGGGGAAGTTCTGGGTAAACAGTATGTGTGTGCGCATGTGTGTGTGTGTGTGTGTGTGTGTTGCTGCTATTTGCAGGCTTGGCACTAAACAGAGAGGCATGAGAGAACATAGCTGAGCAGAACGTGTGAAACTTTGCACCAACACATGTTAACACACTAACCAGCTCTGTCCATTTAAAAGAACAGAAATAACACACAACCCACACACACACGTATCGCATATACCCAAATTCCTCAAAACAGGTTTCGCCATGCAGTGTGAACACACACACACACACACACACACACACACACACACACACACACACACACACACTCTTGGCTGACGCATCTTCTAAGCGTGCTGAAACTGCTAAGCCGTTTCGCATTACAAGAAAATTAACACAGTTTTAGCTAATGAAGGCTAACACTTTTACACATTTTTAAATTTCCACAAAATTAGTAAAGAATTCACGGGATTTTACTCTCCATATACCCATGTGATAGAAAACTAAGACAGGTCAACAGGACGATGGTGTGATGTATTAAATAACAGATTACTGACTACAGCTATTAATGCTGCGGTGAAAAGTTCACAAAATGTTCCCATGAGAAATCATCAGAACGTCTTCCACTTCCTGTGTGTGACATCAGTTCCTGTAGACCAAAGGCTAACCTGAGGATGAGAGCAATATGCATAACGAAACCCCCTGTTACGGTAAACGCATGGGTTACAGGAAGTGCTCAAACAGAATTCATTCTGAAACAGCGGAACAATGTGCTCTTATTTTATATCATCTCTTATGAAAACGGGTATAGTGCTGTCCGTGAAGTTCAACCACAGCTTCACGGCTTGAACTGTGCACAGAGTAAGATACACACCAGTTAGATAGTAAACTTAAAGGCTTACATGAGGAATACAGACAGCCTGTGGGTTACATAACAAAATATACACACACACACACACACATTTTGCAGGCAATATGCAAAGTGCTATGTGAGAATTCAAAAGGTCAGCAATCAGCTGTAATTAAGACAAGAACAACTAACAAGGTGTCCTCATTCTCTCTAAATAGAAATTTAAATAAATAAATGCTCCTACAAATTTCTTTTCATAATTTGAGGTGACCTCAATCACGGATGTAGCTTCAACGTAGCTACGTCCTTTGCTATATTCTGCGTAGTTTACATCATCAACCAGTATGACCCGGGCTTACGCACACAAACATTGTTTAAAAAATAAATAAATAAAAAAATTTAAAAAGCGAGCTTGAGGTGTAAGGGGTTTTTTTTGGTCCAGTAGTGTTTCATTTAAGTTTCATTATCACCACTATCGTAGCTGTAGATATCCCGTGAGTTTTGCGTAATCCTAAGCCGCCCTCCTATTGGTGGATTTTACACAAGCGTCCTAGCAGCGCTCTTACACTGAGAATTTAATTAAAAAAAATGAGAACGGTGCCAGAACTTTGTCGTCAACTGGTCAAATTGGCAGCAAGTTGGCCGCCGGTTAGCATGTCAGGTTACGCGTTCTAACACCACCAATCAAAGAACTCTTATGATGTTTGATTTTTCTCTGCTACAGAAAAAAAAATGGGCTGATAATTCATTCACGCTAGCAAGCGACAAAGCAACAGGCGACCGTTCGATTCGTGTCCGTTTCAATTTATGTCGCAATTCCGGAGCAAGTCATTAGGTAAGACCTGGTAAATCAAAAAAACTCCGCTTTTGCAATTTAGCGCAAATTCAACCACGAAAATATCAACCAAGAAAATCCTAGCAAGAAGAGAGAAAAAAACAAAACAAAAAAATACAGCAAAACAACTCGAATGTACGTCGTTTGACAAGATGGCTAATTGTTTTAAGCTGTTTGCCAAGCAATAGTTTTAATTACACTTTAATTACGTGAATTTGATTCAGATTTGCACTGACCACTTCTTTAGCTGAAAAAGCAGAAAAGTTGTAGCAAAAATCGTAAATTTGGTATTTTTTAAAAAAAAAAAAAAAAAACAGAGTTAACAGCCACATGTAAAGACTCTACAGTAAAGGTAAGTTTACACACTTTGGCTACTCCCATCTCATTTCAGGTTGTAAAGAAAAAGACCAAACCACGCCCACACCACACAAACCGTAAGTGAAATAAGCGACTGGTTTGTGTGGACGCAGGGTAAAGCAGGCAACTCGTTTTCCAACCACAAAAGGCTAAAAGACAATGACTGTAATTTGAAAGTCAAAGAAAATTTGAATAATCACAAGTGAGGTAAAGAGTGTATGCAGCATCTGACCTTATACCACACACTTAACACACCCCCAGTAAGTCACCTGTAAGTCTACAGAACATTACAACTTTACACACCGTTAGAACTTATAGAAATTTTACAACTTAAACTACAATAAAAGTAAAACTTTAAGACCATTAAAACTAAAAAACATAATTTGGAACTAAAATTCAAGTCTTAAGCACTACGGAACTGTTGAAATGAAGAACTCAAAGCTCTTCTGGAAGACAAAGTTACAAGACTATAGACTTTTACAGCTCAAAATTTATAAAATCACCTGAATTTTAGAGTTTAAAACTGTAAATTTTGAACAATAATACATTACAAGTCTTTAGAACCCTTAAATCTCCTAAAACAGAAACTTTAAAACTCAAAGTTACAAGTCAAATTTTAATAACTTAACAATCACCTTTTTAATAACTTACTTTTACAACTTATCAAATTTTAATAAGTTAACTTCAGAAGTCTTTTGAACTCTTTTGAAATGAAGAGAACTTCAGACTTTAGAGCTCTAAAAACTGAGAGCAATAAAACGTCACAAGTCTTCAGAGCCCCGGAAACTTTTCTTGAAATCAACTCAAATGCAGCTCAAAGTTTCAAGGCTATAGGAGTGTGCAACTCAAACTTAATAAAGTGTCAGAACTTTCAGAATTTATGACTCTAAAAATAAACGTTTTTAGAACTCTGGACTTCCTTTTTGAAATGAAGCGCTGAAAAAACTTTAAAACTCAAACTTTGAAAGCTTCTAAAACTTCAGGAAAAATCTGGTCTTATACATTTGGGCAGAAACAGGCACTTAAACTGCACTCGGGTGCCTGTAAAGTATCTTGAGTGTGTGTGTGTGTGTGTGTGTGTATACACACATATATATATATATATATATATATATATACATATATATATATACACACACACACATATACACACACACACTGTACTGAATGTGTATGTTCTCTGCTCAGGCTCTCCGCTGTAAGATTTCTGTAGCTGATGCATGAGTTTTAATGTGTCTATTAAAAGCAGTGAATTCTCAAAGTGAAGCCTGCACAAGCACATCACTCTCTTTCTCTCTCTCTCGATCTGTGTGTGTGTGTGTGTGTGTGTGTGTGTGTGTGTGTGTGTAAGAGATCGAGAGAGAAATATGGGGGCAGGGTTTTGGCTAAGACAGTTCTGCAGACTTTTAAAGACCGTGCTGAACCTGAAAGTGTGTGTATGTTGCATTGTATGTATGTGTGTACATACGAGTATGTGATGGTTTTTGTGTGTGTGTGTCTGTGTGTGTGTGTGTGTGTGTGTGTAAGGCCAGGCTTTATGTTGCCATTTTTGTCAGTATACAAGTGCGTGTAGGAGTGAGTTAAACCCAGGGACTGTGCTGAACCTGAACGTGTGACTACGTGTTTGTGGTTGTGTGTAAACGTATGTTTAAAATCAGTGTGTGTGTGGGTGTGTGGGTGTGTATACACGTTTAAAACCAGGATTGTACCAGGTTAAAACGTATGTATGCGCCCTCTCAGTGTGTGCATAACTGTATGCTTACAAGTATGTGGGTGTGCATGTGAGTGTGTATATGTGTGTATGTGTGTGCGCGCGCAAGACTCTGCTCTGTGCTGCCATTTCATGTTGCAGATATGTATCTATATACGAGTGTGTGTAGGCATGCGATAAAAACCAGGGACTGTTCTGAACCTGCACGTGTGTAACTATGTGTGTGTGTGTGTGTGTGTGTGTGTGTGTATATACACGTGCCATTGTGTGTCTATAAATGTATAAGGGGGTGTGTATATGCATATGTTGCATGCGTAGGTGTGTGTGCGTGCGTGTGTGTGTGTGTGTGTGGGGGGGTAGTAAAATGAAGCCTTATGTGTGTAAGTGTGTGTACAGAGGAAGTGGGGAGAGTGACAAAAGTGAAAGTAACAACTCTTTTGGTTTCAGTAAACTGAACAAAGGTCACCCCATACACTCTCTCTTTCTCTCTCACACACACACACATACACACACATATATATATATATATATATATATATATATATACATACATATGTCTCATTTATGTCTCAAACCACACACTGTTCAATACATAGAGCACGATTCTGGGAATCTTCAGACATGAGTATAAAACAACACAGTGCAGAAGACCTAGTGCACTTCTAAAATCCCACAATGCACCCCACATCAGCTTACTGTCTCACACAAATTACCCATAATGCACTGAGACACTTGAAGATGTGTGGCCTATGTAGTGAAAAGGTTCTGTGGTTTTGGACACCTCCACATATAATAACATTTACATAACAAGTTATGTACGGATCATGATGTGTGGGTTTGGGACATGGCCACAGTAGATCAGTGACCTATGTAGTGAATACAGTGTGTGGTTTGGGAAACGTCCACAATGTCCGGCTGACAATGCTGTTTATGTGGCCTATGTAAGGAATAGGTTGTGTGGTTTGAAACACGTCCGCAGATAATAATGCCTATGTGGCATATATCGTGAACAGAATGTGTGATTTGGGACACATCCATAGTGGGCCAACAATGATGTTCATGAGACTTATGCAGTGAATCAGTTTGGGTTTGAGACACATCCACAATTGACTCATGTCTGCATTTATGTGGCCTATGTAGTGTGCAGGATGTGTGGTTTGAAACACTGCCACAGATTACAGTGTTTATGTGTCATGTATAGTGAATAGGTTATGAGGTTTGGGACACATATTGTTTAAAAATTGTGTGGTTTGAGACACGCCCACAGTAGACCAATGACAGTGTTTATGTGGAGTGTGTAGTGAACAGGTTAAGTGGTTTGAGACACACCCACAGTAGACCAATGACAGTGTTTATGTGGAG
>CM074972.1:4894117-4906202 GCA_037577455.1 Pangasius macronema
ACCAATGACAGTGTTTATGTGGAGCGTGTAGTGAACAGGTTAAGTGGTTTGAGACACACCCACAGTAGACCAATGACAGTGTTTATGTGGAGCGTGTAGTGAACGATGTTTATGGTGAGGTGTTAATGTGACAGAATGAAACCAAATCACACTGTTCCCTAGATTAGCATGCTACATAGCGCAACACGCAGCTTCAACCAGAAAACAGCGGCACCAAACCCCCATACCCACACACACACATGCACGTGCACACACACACACACACACACACACACAGACAGGGCATGCATGCCCATTTTAGGCAGGAGTGTATCTCGGTGCAGGCATATACACAGCGTTCAACACTTTTCCATTAATTGACACTAACCAGCAGCAGTGACAAAGAAATTTGATACAACTAAACACTGCTGAACACACACACACACACACACACACACACACACACACACACACACACAGAGAGAGATCAAACTGAAGCATGCCAAGACTTCTAGTAACAAACAGTACAAAATAAAGAGAAAATAAATGCTTCTCATTTATTTATTACCATCTAATTAACACTGAAGACGCATTTATAACTCACAAAGCACACAGGAAATAAAATGTAACATCTCATTTCAAACCAATAAATAATCCATGTAGAATAATACACAATTTAACGTTGATTAAAACCTGAGAACTACTCAAACGACCTATAAATATCTCCACCCCTTTATGCCAGGATTGATGAATATTCATAACATACGTCGACTAGTGTCCGACTTCTTTTGCTTCGCTGTGAACTGTCAAATTATTTATAGTTACAGTTAATGTCCAGCGTGAGGGAGTTATGACGATAAGAACAAATGACACTGAGGAAACAAGAGAGATTAGTGATCATTTTAAATAAACCTCAATAATAAATGAATATTCAGGAATATTAATGAGCTCATGAATATTCATATTTCCCACACCGAGAAGTCAAAGCTCTGACCTCTCTATGGGAAGGCTAATATTAATACACTAGCTTCTCCTTTTTACACACACGCGCACACACACACACACACACACACACACACACACACACACACACACACACACACACACACAGAGAGCAAATGCACAAACCCATGACAGACTGCAAACACACACACACACACACACACACACATATATATATGTATATGAATGGAAAAATCCTGCAACTGTTCTGCAGATCAGAGCTTTGTATCTTTCAGAGAGAGAGAGAGAGAGAGAGTCTCTCTCTCTCTCTCTCTCTCTCTCTCACACACACACACACACACACACACACTTTGTCTGTGTTTCCTTGCTCCTCTGAGAGATCACACACCTGTAAACTTGTAAACAGTCAAACTTGGTTCCTGCCATCCCCCCGTCCCCCCCTCCCCTCCCCCAATAGACTTCACCTGCACTTGTCTGTTTCTGGGTTCCCCCCTTTCTCTCTCTCTCTCTCTCTCTCTCTCTCTCTCTCTCTCTGTCTGTCTAATAAAACTCTGAAGAAGACACATGTGTATCTCAGCCACACATTAACTTCTCCTCCCATCTTTTCTTCTCTCTGCTGCTCTTTTCTTTTTTCCCGCCTCTCCTGTCTCTCTTCTGTTTTTCTCATCATCTTTTTGCCTCCCTCACTTTCTTTGTCTACTCCTCTCTGTTCCTCGCTTCCTCTTTGCTTCCTTCTTCTCATTTTTCATCTTCATGCTTTCTTCTCTTCCTCTTCCTCTTCAGTCTCCTCCATTTTATTCTCCTACTGTCTCATCGCTCTTCTCACCTCATCTCTTGTCTATACTTCTTCCACTCCTCTTCTCTCTCCTTCAATCCCCCCACCAATTCCTCGACTCTTCTCACCTCATCTCGTCTTTACTCCTTCAAACCCCTGCCTCTTCTCTTTCCTTCCCTCCTCTTCTCATCTTCCTCTTCTCTCTCCTTCAAGTCTTCTGTTCGTACCTCATCTAATCTTTTCTCCTCCTCACTCCACATCCCTCTCTCTCTCCTAACGTCTCCTTCCCTTTTCTCCATTTTTGACTTTTTCCCCCTCGGTTCCTCATTCTCCTGTCTGCCTCTCTCTGCTCTCCATTATCCCTTTCTCCTCTCTTCCTCTTTTTTGTGATCTCTCTCCTATCTCCGCTCATAAGAGGAGAGGAGCCAGATTTGGTACCTTTCAAGTTATTTCTCGGAACAAACACGTGAAGTTTCATTGGGAAGTACCCTTATTTATTTATTTCCGTCTGGACACGTCCCAACATGGCAGACAGAAACTATCAGTCCGTCTGAGTAACGTTTTAAATACTACATTAAGCCATTATCGTGATAAACACTTAGTAATGAACGTGTAATGAAGTGACTGTGTACACTCGTGTGTGATGTAAGCTGGTGTAAGTGTGTCGTGTACATTTCGTGTGTGTGTGTGTGTGTGTGTTGAGTGTGTATTGTGACACTCACCTATCCTCCTGAGGGAGATTCTCGGGACTCTGCTCTTCCACTGCCTACAAGAAATACACACACACACACATTTTATTCACACACTGCACAGGTATACACACTGTAAACTAAACGTGCTGCACAGTAATGATGAAATCGTTTCTATGGAAACGAAATAAGGCAGCGCTTGACTCGTAGCGCCTTGAAGGAACGTGTGAGGAAACGGGAAACGACAGTGACTCGAAACATTTCTCTGCTTAATCGGATCAAAGTACAGCTTTTCCATAAACTCTG
This sequence comes from Pangasius macronema, assembly GCA_037577455.1. Classification (NCBI taxonomy): domain Eukaryota; kingdom Metazoa; phylum Chordata; class Actinopteri; order Siluriformes; family Pangasiidae; genus Pangasius; species Pangasius macronema. The sequence goes on from CM074972.1 coordinate 4,896,830, forward strand.
ACTCATCGCGTATCTCTACTGTTTCATCATCAGCACCGGGTCATAAACCTAACCGGATTTAGACTTACGAAATTAAATTACTGGGCACAAATGCCAAAGTCAGCATTATCAGGATGGAACGTACACATGAGAAGCAAAATGACCGGATTTACTGCACATTTATACGAATATAATTTTAGATATCTAGAGATCAGGTCCAGGAGAGGAAGCTGAAACCTTTCATTCCTCTGTTCTAATGCATTCATAAGCCTTTCTGTGGGAAGTACATTAGTGTGGAGGTGTGCGGTTTATAATCATTTCTGTGTTTTTTTCTGTTTTGTTACTTTTGCGCTGTTTATTGCAAACAGGTGTCACCAAAGTGTAACATTTTTCTACATTATCTCCATTTTATTCAGCGCAAGTGTGCCAGCGCTTAACAAGTGTCCGGATTCTTCTAGAAAACAAAACGTTCGATTAGATTCTACTTTAATAATAATAATAAAAGTTATTATGGCTATGAAATACAATTTAATTTGAAAAGGTGACTGACAGTGTTCAGCGACATGATAAATAAAAATAAAACCCGAAGAATTCCTTCAATTAATATCCATCACAAGCAAATAAATAAATAAATAAATCAACTATTAATTGATATTAATTATCATACAAGATCTATTAAAAATCTTGTGAGAGTCAGTACAACTCAATATTAGTAAATAATTCAAATATATAAACAAAAAACAAAAACTTGCGATAATAGCATAAGGAAATAATAATAATAATAATAATAATAATAATAATAATAATAATAGCATAAGGAAATAATAATAATAATAATAATAATAATAGCATAAGGAAATAATAATAATAATAATAATAATAATAATAATAATAGCATAAGGAAATAATAATAATAATAATAATAATAATAATAATAATAATAATAATACACATCAATAAGCACGAAAATAGTTCCACACAACACTGGAGCCAATATCAGAGAGATTCACTCTATAAATAATATTATAAATAATAACCTAATCTTGGCCTGGAAAATAAACGAAACAACCTTTACAATAAAAATCGTCAACACTGCAGTGAGAGAAACAGAAGATAAAACCCAACTTGGCGCTTTGTCACAACAAAACAATGCTTTCAGGTTAAACTGGAAAAACAGCTACAAAAAAAAAATACCACAAACGACAGTAAAATTAAAAAGGGAAATTTCCATCCCGCCTCTGTGCGGTTGTCCCCAAAACCACACAGCAAACAAAGCTTTATAAACACACACCGCAAACACAACAACGTCGGCCTGAAAGACTAACGACGCTGGAACAACACGCAACTCACAACATGTTCACGCTACACTCGCACGGCACTACGTCAGTCACCAGCTCCACGTTATAGCACAACCTCCATTATCGTCTTACGATTATAATAATATCAATATCGCGATAAATTACACCACAATTTTCTAACATACTGTAAATATCGTGATATCGTTTTATTGATTTTTATTCAAAAAATAATTACAAACTGACCTCGATCGGCTGATGTGATGCGAACATTTTGTACGTGAGTTTTAAAATTATATTTGTTCAATTTTACAGATGTTTAATTTTTTTTAATCGTCAGCGAATCCAAATATCATGACACACGTCGCGTATCATAGAAATATTTTTTAGAATAGTTTTATCGCCCCACCCCTAGATAAAATGTTTTACAATATCGCGATACGTCTGACAGAGCGCTAGTTTGCGAAACAACCCCAGAATAAGGTAAACTTTAACTTGAGGATGGAGCCAAGGGCTCGTTTGCATATTACACTGTGTGGAATTTACGATCGATCGGAATGAGTAACAGAGAATTTCATCATAGCAGCACGGACATAAAAATGAGGAAGCTGCGGGAAAGTTAGGGATTAGATAACAGGTTCTTCGGCATATTGTATCTCATTCTTCTGCTGAACAACGCTCTTGCTAAAGCAGGAAATATTGCAATTACTACAAACTACAACGGATATTTCGTGCAACCCCAAAATGCACGGCAGAAAAGTGCTTTTTGTTTCATTCAGGGACTGATTAGCAGACGTGTCTGCATTTAGTTTAACACTGGTACTGATGTTTTTTAAAGCAGACGATCTGACAATTACGAAACAGACCAGCAAGCAGCGATCTGCGGGGTCCAAGCACCCTTCGCCAATCACTGTGGACAGTGGCAGCTTTCGCCAAGGAACAACAAACAAAACGGATGAACACACTTTTCAACTTTTCAATCTTTTTATAACACAATCTGCACAAACAGACTTTTTCTGGTTTAGGTGCTGAGTAGAAGCTCATCTGTTTCATATGTTTCTGCTTTCGAACTGCAATCAAAACGAATTATCAACCAACTTTAAAACATTTAATCAGAGGACTCCATCATGGCACTACTTTCATTGTGACACATATATGACCTCCTCGGTTGTTCATTAGTCAAGGCTCGTTTGAAAATCTTATCACTGCCTTGATTGATATGTTACCTTATACCACAGTGCTGCCGAATTCTCAAATCTGATTGGTCAGGACGTTTTCATTCACTTCCCGCAAGGTTTATATCCATGCGCTCGTTCTAATACGTCATCGATTCTATATCGACGCTCCACATAATCGGAGTAAAGAACGTGTATAATCATTGACATGGTGATGTTTCTGTGAGGAGACGTTTATTTAACGTTTACGGAAGGGAGTCTTCAGTTTCAGCGGTTTCTAAAAGTCAGAACCAAAGCTGTGACTTTGTTTTCAGGCACAGGACAGTCTTCAATTTCTCGGTAACATCACATTTCTGTTTCTTATTAACTTCGAGAAAAAGAAAAAAAAAACAGGAAACAAAAACTCTTTGACGTTCCACAAGATTAAACACAACTATTAATGGAAACTGCTGAAGTACATTAGCAATAAATCACTTCAGGATGCGTTGTTATAGGAAATGAATCAACTTTTTATTAATTTCCTATAACAGCACAACCCCAGTAGTTTTACTCTGTACATACCATGGTAGTAAAAACAAATGATGTGCTTTTTAGCTCTACTTGTTGGGACAATTATGGCACAAAAACATAATCTGAAACAGCTCCATTATCTCTAGGTTTGATCAGGTGTGAGGCAAGACAAAAGCAAAGTTCCTTTATCAGCATATCTCAGGGAAAAAAAAAAAAAAAGGTGGCTTTGAGTTGGTGTTAGACTTAAGACATGTGCCATGATGTCACTCTGAAAAGGGGTGTGGCTTGTCTTGATTGACAAGCTGTCAAAATGCAAGGACAGATATGTATTGGTCTTAAAATATGACTTGTATCGAAAGGCAGATGATGTATTGGTCTTAAAATATGACATTTGGCCACGAAAACATGCTGTTGCTAAGATCTGCCAAAATAAATATTCCTACCATCATCATACACTCTATAGTTGATGTCATGGCATCATGAAAGAAAAAAAATACATGTCTAAGTGTGTGTGCGGTTGACAAACCTGCGATGGAAATAGGAAATCCGCATCTTCGGCTTGCCAGACTTCCACAACGCTGGACATGTGACTCAGTGCTTTAGGTTGAATGAGAAAATAATAATAATGATCACGTTAAAGTCATGTCATGAGTTTTAAACCAAGTCATTATGAGTTTAATGAGAGAAAACAAAACGCAACCTGGACAATATATAGCACAAAACACTCTGCAAGCATCCCGTGACTGCAAAACAAACATATACACTCATATTACACACACACACACACACACACACACACACACCTTCTCTCTCTCTCTCTCTCTATCTGTAACACACTCATCTTTTCTGAGTCTCACTATTTGGCAATGGAGCAATATAAGCTTATATATAGTGAACATTGCAAACAATGCATACTTATTTCTAAATAATCATAAAAATATAATTTATGATCAATACACACACACACACACACACACTCTCTCTCTCTCTCTCTCTTCAACACACTTATCTTTGCTGAGTCTCACTATTTGGCAATGGGGCATTACATACAGAGAACAAAAACAGTGCAAACAATGAACACTTATTTCTAAATGATCATAAAATTGCACTTATGATCAGTCAACACACTCCCTCTCTCTCACACACACACACACACACACACACATACATACTGATGTGACTCTGCAGTTCTCACTATTTTCCAATAGGTCACTTTCGGCTGCCAAAGGCGTGTTTAATATTAAATATAAAAGCATATTTAAATCCCAATACCCCAAATAGACATCATCTTTATAAATGTACAAATGCCTCATCATCTGGTGTGAGTAAAGGCTTTAAGTTGCAGTGAAATGCTGCATATGAGAAGTTTGAGCTTTTTGTTGCATATTGACACAGGAAATGGAGCAAGAAAAGGAGCTGCGCTGCTGTTAAACCACCTCAAAAATAAACACACACAAACATCAAGCAGACCTGAACACAGATTCAGCATTTAAAAGACAATTTTCTCCAATATTTTTTTAAAAATAAATGCGTGTAACTCGTTCGTGGTGTGGCGAGGAGAAGAGAGGAGAAGAGAAGCGCCTTTGGCTGCTTGTCAGATGGAGCTCTTTATTTTTTTCTCCCCTTTCCGACATTGTTTTGATTAAAATAAAAAGAAATAATAACATGTATTGTATTTAAAATGTCTGCGGACCTGTTAGCTGAGCATCCCCACGCTGTAAAAACGGTAATAAGATGTGTAAAACTCCGAGCAGGACGTTAATTCCCGACGCTCCGTGTTGGGACTCCCTCTGCGCCGCCATGCTAACTAAGCTAACAGCGCTAGCACGGCTAACACTGCTTCTCAATGCGCTAACAGCCACACGGCCTCTCTCTCTCTCTCNTTTTTTTCTTCCTCCCAAGGTTGCCAGATGAATGATAACCCAGAATACATAAACATGAATACTTTATACACCAAATATTAAGCACGTGAAGGTTTTAACCTCATGTAAACAAAATACGTGCTGTTAATCACACATAGCATACATTTAGCAAAAAAGCTAAAACAGGCTGCTGTTTAACGCATTAAGACGCTGAGAAACTGTCGCACATTACATTTAACTTCGACTTTAACCAGGAATAAATCAAATTGTATGAATTAAACCTGCTCTGTTAAACTTTAAACCTTGTTTCAAAACAATATGGATTACATTTAGGCCATAATTTAATCCTACCCTGCTGAAAAAAAAAACAACAGAAAACCTCAGAGAATTTGTATTGGTTTTAATAGTTATAATGGAAATTGTAATGGTTTTAATGGTTATAATGGGTATTGTAATGGTTTTTAATGGTTGTAATGGGAATTGTATTGGTTTTAATAGAAACTCTAATGGTCCCTGTGGGTTTCTACTGGTAATTTGTTGGCTCCTGTTGATGGTATGTTATGTCTAGTGCATACCAATAAGGACCAATAATGGTAATGGTAATGGTTTTAATGGTTAGCTGATGGTTTGCAATGGTATTTGCAGTGGAAACCATTAGAATTTGTGTGACGGTTTCTATTGTTTTGTTTTTTTTGTTTGTTTTTTGTAGTTTTAGTTTTACATTAAAACTCTAGACATTTTGCACCAACTAGGATTAGATCAGATTAGATTAGCTCTAATCCAGGATTTGTTAATCTGGGATTTATTTTGATTTTTAAACTCTGAGTAAAATTTAAAACAGAGGTTAAAATGTGTAGAATAATATTTAGCACATGACTAAAATAAGATAGCATATGATACAGTAAACAAAAGAAAAATAATTGAGGTAAATTCTACTGACAACACGCTGCACCTTTGATTTAACCTTTAACCAGGATCAAAACAAAATGTATTGATTAATGTTGTTTATTACACTTTAAACCTTGCTTTAAAAGAATCTGGATTGCATTCAAGTCATAATTTAATCCTAGTTTTAGGTGAACACAAAACTTGGGTGGGTTGAGCTCCAATTAGATTAGTGCTAATCTTGGATTTGTTAATCCAGAATTTATTTTAATTTGTGTTGTCCCACGCGTTAATTGCACCTTTAAACCTGTAAAATGTAGGTGACAATGTGCAGAAGAACATTTAGTATATGACTAAAATAGAGTACATAGGCCACAATAATTGGCTACCGTAATGTAAATTTTTAAATCAAAATTTATTTATTAATTCAGCTATATTAAACTTTAAAACATGATTTAAAATAATGCAAGAGATTGCATTTATGCCATAATTTAATTCACTTTTACTTTACCATTTTACTTTTACACAAAATTTACGTGGGTTATATCAGCAAGGATTAGGTCAGATTAGATTAATGCTAATCCAGGACTGTTAATCTGGGATTTATTTTAATTCATGTTTAACTTGTAGCATTGATTCATTAAATGATGCCTTAATTGAAACTGTAAACTCTGATTAAAACAGGATGAATGATTAGAATAATTTAGCAAATGACTGAAATATAGGCTAGAATATACTACAGTAACATAAACAGCAGAATATACTGTATATTCACCAAAAAACTGTATTTCTTAATCCATCAGAAACTTTAAACATTGTTTTGAAATCATCTCAATTGATTTCATTAATTAATTTTTAATTTAATACACATTTTAGTTTTACATTAACTTCAGTGTGGGTTGCACCAACAATGACTTCTTAATAAGAAGTCAGGGTAATCCAAGATTTGTTAATAGGGGATTATTTATACCACAGCGCTGCTGAATTCTTGATTCTGATTGGTCATAAGCTGTTGAATTTTCTTTCACATTTCGTAAGGTATCGTGACGGATCATTGCTACAGTAACAGTTTATACAGGGACTTGTGCAACAGATGTGCCATGTAATCTAGGACTAATAATAAGATGATTAGTCATGTGCTGTTATTTAACAGAGGAAAGATGTATAATTATCAATATAGTGAAGCTTTCTGTGAGGAGACGTTTAATTAACATGTATGGAAGGAGTCTCCAGTGTCAGCGCTTTGTAACTTTCAGTACGTTTTCTGTCACAGAGGTTTGTGGTTTCCACTTTCTCTGTAATATGAAAATACTTCAATTTTTTTTTCTTTTCTTTTCTTCAAGAAACAGACAAAAGAGTGGCTGGTGAGGGAATGACTGTTTATAGCTGCTATAATGTAAGTTCCACTACATTAAATGTAACTATAAACAGGTAAAATGTACAAATTTAGACAAAGTTATTGTACTGTATTTAGATTAAAAATAGTTACAACAGGATGAAACAGGGGTTTTTCTCCGACCTGCCAACCAAGCACTAGGCTTTTCGCTGATGATGGTCTGGGTTGCCAGTTAAAGCTCATTCACACACAAGTTTGCTATTTATAGTCCAATTGGAATGTAAAAAATGGTCTTTAGTGTAGCTCTTTTTGATTAACACCAGTCCTGGTATAAATTATTTATCTTTTCGTGCCTGTGTATAAAAAAGATAGAACTGTGTATATGACATGATTTCTGTTTATCTTATAAATCACACGGAACCCAAATTTTAATCGTAACTGTAGATGTCAGTCCAACCTTTGACAATTGGACCGTTGGATGTTGCTGAGTCTGTGCGCCCACTACAGTCCAAAACACAGCAGTTTAACTGTTACTCTTAAATGCTTGAAGTGTCTGTTCCACTCTGATTGCTTTTTTTTTTTTTTACTCCAAGATAATGTTTAGTCTTTTTTACAGCCTCCTGCATCACTCAAGAATGACAAACACATGAAGTTGTGCAAGCTTGTACATTTCTAACTCAGTCATACACTTTTGGCTCATACTAGCATTACATCTGAAATATTATCATATGCAATACATTGACCTGTTTGCCTTTCACCACAGGTTATATGTGTATTTGTATCTTGAATACAAACTACACTAGGGGGCTGTATCAGTGGGGGGAAGGACGTTTTTTATTTACAGAACAAAATAATGAATACAGGCACAAAAAGTACAAGTGTAGAACAGAATATTGTTATTTTAATTTATAATCTCCGACTGTAACTGTAAACAAGTCGTTTTTGTCGTTTTGTAGACGTTTTCAAAATACCCAGAATTCATTTCACCATCCACACTTCTGAGTCTAAATCCAAAACTAAGGTCTTGGACTTGTATTTTTTCAAAATCAGAAGCTTAACCTGTTTTTTTTTTATTATTAATATTAGACCAACACATGAAACGTAATATTAACATGTTATAGGTCATGTGATAAAGTGTAAGCTCTTATCTACATTAGCCTCGTAGCTCCAGTGCAAAACATCAGTAACAAAATTTACCATATGCACACAAATTTACCAACAAAACAGAACACACTTTGTATTCACAGCTCATTTTTTCCTTTGGAAATAGCATGGCATTTGTTTGTGTTTATTTATATTAACTTATATACATGGATAGCATTTGAACAAATAATATATAACGTATTTATATGGTGTATCACACACACACACACACACACACACACACACACGTGCGCACCAATTAGGTCCATCAGCTTCAGAAGACCTTAGAGCTAGGCTTTATCCAATCGATTATCATCCAAGCTGAACTTTCTCTTGGCCCATGATTTGATAGCAAACACATTATCTAGAAGAAATAAATTGATTCACTGCATTTGATTCACAATACTGGAATGTTTGCCAAATATTAGCCAAGTTAATGTTATATGTTACACAAGTGAAAGAATAGTTCAGCAGAAACACACTGGATATGAGCAGCGAGAAATCTGTAGCTGAGGTGGACACAATTCGTTTAGAGTCGTATCAGTTCTCTAACCTGTAGTTCCATCAGCTGTCATGTACAGGTAGAGGACTCGGCCAATTTAATAAACAAATCCCAATTTACTGCAAATGGACTAAAATAGCTAATGTTATTTTTCTAAAATATACTGAGCAGTTTATTACTGCAGTCATTTGCTGCTTGATTAAAAAAAAAGTGCATCAGATCGCAGCAGGGCATTCTGATGTTTACAGCAACGTCGACTCAATCCCACATCTAACAAACTACACTGGAGCTACAGTAATGTAATGCAATGGAACAACCCTTAGGGTGGAGATGGAGCTTCTCCCAAAATGGAAATAAGGTCAGGTTGACAAGGGTGTGTTAAAAACAATATTGGAATGCAACTTTAATTTAAGTGTTTGCCAAGCTGAGAGCCTCAGGAGAAACTAAACCTGCGAAGCTACACCCACTACTTACTGGCTGTAATTAAACTCAAATTGTGAATTACATAACAAGATCGATTTTTTTTCCCCCTTTCGAATCTACAAGCAACACTTTACAAAGTGAAAAGTTAACAATAAAACATTTCTAACCTTATTTAAAAATGAAAAACTACAATATCTTGATTTGATAAGCAATACACTTTAAACAATCTCAGGAATAAACAATTGCCTTCAAGGTCACAGTCA